>CM054807.1:11781471-11799393 GCA_028984105.1 Lavandula angustifolia
TGAACCTTATCCTTATTGTAAAAGGACCATGTTCCTGTATGTAGTTGGTCGGCGAGGCTCTTTTGATAAGTCATGTGTCTCGAGCAGACGCTGTCTACTATCCAAGGGTCCTTATGCACCTGCAAAAACGAAACATTTTTAGGTACCCTTTGGTTCGGTTGGGTCCTTACATGTTAGTGGGTGATTTCGGAACCCAAATTTGTTTAGGGACCTTAGAAGTCCGAGACTTCTTCTTTTGAACCTTGTCGACTTTCTTCTCCACAGGACTCGGAGATACTAACTTTCGATGATTTTGGGTTCGGGAGCTTTCTTTTACGAGGCTTTGCGCTCCTCCCGACCCACGGGCTCATAGTAGTACGAACCATATTGAGTTGGATGTTTATACGGTGGTTCCTTGTACTATTCCGCCCACCCGACCTTCTTGGTTCCCCCCCGAGTTTGATCGTGGTGTCCGGGGCCTGGAACCTTTGGTCGCTGTTTCTTGTTGCTCGGGCCGAGGTGCAACTATCTTACGTTTATTCTTCGTCGAGGTGTTGAGTCGGTGAGTCCGAACTTTACCGCGACGAACCTATCGGCCGAGTAGTTCGAGCTCTTTGAAGTGGAAGCTTCATGAGTATAGCCAAGTCCTTCTTTCATGACCGTCGGCCTTTGCGCTCTAACATTACTTTCCAACTTCTCCTTAGCTCCTAGGTACTTGTTCGGTCATCGGTTCTCGCCAAACTTCATCACTTCTTCGAAGTGACTCATAATCCTTTTCAACTTCTGCGAGCTTCGATCGAGTCGGGCTATCTCGAGTATCTTTCTCGGAATTGTCCTTAGTCGGACCGATATCCGAGTTTCTTGAAGCCGAGACTTAGTCATAAGAGATTTAATCTCTTCCTTGAGTCTCACAACAAGATTCTCGGACTCAATAGAGACGACAATCGAAGAAAGTCTCGATTCTCGGCCTTTACTGTTCCAGTTCTCGAATGGTTCTGCCCGAACTCTCTGCTCGGTGAATCCGCTCCTCTAGTAGATCATCGTAGGCTTGTACCACATCTAGACGCTCATCGTGTCCGAGCACATATCGTGTGTCTTTGTGAGAAGAAGAGATTAAATTAAGTTTAGAATTTACCTCAGCCTCTTCTCCGGCCATCAGACAATATTCTGCATTTTCTTCAGGATCCGTTTCTCCAATCTCAACGGCAACAAATGCAGCTTCATCTTCAGAAGAATACATGAATGTATCTTCCTCGATTGAGTTATCGGATATCTCTCGGCTATGTAGGCCTGCCTCCTACGGGCAAATTTCTTGCGTCTGGCCTGCCGTTGTGCTCTTTGAGAAGTTGAGAATTCGGGACATTCGTACTGATAGTGTCCCTCCTTCTTGCAGTTGTAACAGACAGATGATCTGCTGCTTTTTCCAGCTGAGTCTTTGGATGGACTCGCAGCAGGTTCTGTGTTCCTGCAGTTAGTAGAAGGTTTAGATTGTTCCCTTTTTAGAAAATCTTTCTTACCCGAGGGAGAATCTCGTTGTATTTCTTGACTTTCGACTCTCTCCTTTTCTCTTTGATATTTGAGAGCCATAAGCGCAAGTGGGTCGGCAGCGCATGTCTCGGAGGACTTTGTTTTCGCTGCAGCCCACGCCTTGCTTGGAAGAAATGGGTTGGATTCCGCTTTTGCCGATTGTTGCTTTGAAAGCATGGTCAATCGAGTGTCGGTGAGCACTGGAACATCTTTGGGGTAGGTTGTGCTCAAATTCCTCTGTTTTTAATTCGAAAAAATAACATCGGGAGTTAGAGTATTAAGATCGGAGCGACGTAAATAGGTAGCAAATGGAAGTCACTTACGTCGAGGTAGAGCTCTTAAGATCTTGGTGTTCATCTCTTTGTTTGTGAACATCCTCCCCAACCCGTTGATCACATTGACTTGGTTTGTGAATCTGACGCTTAGCTCGTCAATGGTCTCACTGGGCTCCATGGCAAACGCGTCGAACTTTTATAGCTCTAATTCGAGCTTGTTCTCTTTGATCTGCGGGGTTCCTTGGCTCAGTACAGCCAGTGCATCCCAAAGTTCTTTCGCCGTCTTGCAGTCTTGCACCCTCCCGAGGTGAGAATCACTGAGCGTAGTCAGGATTGCATTACGCGCAACTCGGTCGAGGTTGTGCAGCTTTTTCTCTTCTGGTGTGAAGGCTGATTTTTCTTTAGCGACCTTAGCACCATTCTGCGCTCCTACACCTTCCACAGCGGCAAATTGTACGCTGTCAATCATGGGAATGATGGGTCCTGTCTCAAGAACGTCCGTCATGCTGTCATGCAGCAATGTGAGGTGTGCCTCCATTCTCACACGCCATACCGTGTAGTTCTCTATTGAGAATATCGGTACCATCCGAATACCTAACATATCAGACATTATGGGTAAGAGTATAAGGATGTATGAAGAGATGCTTGTGCAGTGAAAAACGTTTTCAGGATCTGTTCGAGAATACCAGTATTTCATAACCGGTGATTCAGAAGAACACACGCTCTCTGATACCAATTGTTGGTCCGGAGACATTAGTCAGGTGTAGAGGGGGGGGGGGAGAATACACTTGATCACAGTTTCTTTTTCTCAGAACGTGAAGGACAATGAGCTGTAGGTTGCAACTGATGAACAGTGCCAGATAGTAACCTTCGATCACGGGTCAGAAGTGTGCCAACTACTGAGCTCTCTTACTAACTTTTGTCAGTAATTGATAAGTGTGTAGGGCCCGGAGATTCGTCTCAGTTTGAAAACGTGTTTTCGCAAGTTAAATTCTTTTGGCTAGTGCGCTTTGAAAATACGTTTTATGCAAAGATATGATTTTTAATCAGTTTATATGCAATGCAATAAAACAGTAAATAACACAAGCAATTTGTAATGTGGTTTGGAAACGCAAGATCCTACGTCCACGGTCATGTCGAACAGGAGATCTTGTTGATTTATTTGAGCAAGTCTAAGCAAGGAATCTGTGCACTGGACAGACCCTTCTAAGTTATAGTCCTTAGCGACTTTACAATTCAAACCAAAGTTTGAAAGGGAGGGGATAATCTCCAACTAGGAAGGAGTTCTTACAATAAGAACAATTCACAGAAAGTGAACTCCTTCGAGTTTCTAAGCTATAAATTTGGCAATGAGCTTAGCTAGAGAAGAGGGATCTAAAGAAATCTAGAGAGAAGAACTAATGATATTCTATGTAGGCAAGTTCTTATTTGGAATAATCTTTAAGTTTGCTAGAGTTGTTCGTGAGCTTGAGCTTTTTCCCTTTTGAATCCCGTGCATGAAGCTCGAATTTCTTCTCTATTTATAGTTGTGAGCAGGCATATGTCCGTTGGAGAAAACGATGCCACGTGTCACAAGCTTCCAAAGAAAATGGCCATATTTTCGAATTGTAGCAGCAGAGTTGTTGGACACTGTATATGAGAGCAGCTTTAGTTGGTCGGAGCGAGATAAAGCGTTGTCGGCTTCTCATTGGTCGAGGTTTGTGGTAGGTGAGAATGTGTCGGCCATCGAGTTGACTATTCTAATCCTCATATGTCTTCGCCGACTTTCGAAATGACTTTAGCAACTGAGTTATTTTTACGTCGGATACTGTAGACTTTAAGTAGTCTCTGTCTTCTTCGTCTGAGTTGGCTGACAAGGATATATCTCAAGAGTAAGGTCGCCGATGACTGCGAAGGTACTGAGCTTGCATAGTGTTCTTCGCGCGATGTACGTCGGCGATGGGATGTCTTCTCCGAGGCGAAGTTCGGTGATGACTTAAGAACGCAAGCAATTACACGATGACGTGGGGTTCGGAAAGTAACTTCATCGGAAGATCAATCCAACAATTTACCCCGTACGGGACTTAGACAAAAAGATAGATAATAAAAAGCGGTCCTAGCTTTATACACCATCTAGTCTTATCAAGACACTACACTACCGATATCGCTGGGTTTTGGGATCTTCAATTTCATAGTACTACTATGATTTCCCCAAATATTATTTTAACCACTAACAATCGAATACCATCTACCGACTCATAACCCAACACAAGAGAAGGCTGAATCGGTTCACAAGCAACAACGTATGGGAGCTTGTTGACGGACCCCGACATCAACATGTGATCGGAACTAAATGGGTCTTCGAGAACAAGTGAGAAGAAAACAACGTCATAGTAAGGCTACTATCAAGCCAAAGGGATAGATTTTGACGAAACGCTTGCTCCGGTTGGAAGATTGGAGGCTATCGGACTATTCCTTGCCTACGCAAACATCAACGCTTCGAGTTTATCGGAAAGATATGAAGTCGGCGTTCACGAACGGCGTACGAAAGAAGAAGTCTATGTAGAACAGCCTCCTCCAGGGACATCAAGTGTATAGACTCGGAAAGGCTGCATGCGGGTTAAAACAAGCACCCGGGGGTTTGGTACGATACCTGTCGAGTTTCTTCTTCGAACGGTTTTCGGAAAGTGTTGGTCCCGAGATAAACATTCATGTGTAGAGGGGGCGGGGGGGGGGGGTGTGAATACACTTGAAAACTTTCTCAACTTAAAACGCGAACGAGTCCCTTTTCGGGAAGATGCCGTCGAACGGGTTCGATGAGACCGGATAAGATGTTCGAATCGCGTGGCAGAGTGACTGACTTCACTGAGGTCTGCTAGCTGACTTAGGTCAGAATTCAGTACCGTTCAGTAAAAGTTTGGTAGAGTGCGGAAATGTGTAGGCCCAATTCAGTTGAGTTAGAAAACGTTTTTAGGAAAAATGTTTCAGTATATTAGTGCAATCTTTTAAGCTTAGCTGAAACACAGTTGAATGATTTGAAGGATATTTTCAGTATGAACAGTAATCAATGCAACAGTAAACAAAACACAGAGAACACAAGCGATTTTAAAGTGGTTTGGATCTAACAATCCTACGTCCACTGTCCTGAAAAGATCAGGAGGCTATTTTATTATACTGAGTTAGTCTCAGTCGGTTTATGCACTAGACAAACACTGGTCATGAGATTTATACTGAGCAAGTCTCAGTTTACAAGGTATCAAACAGAAGTGTTTGATAAACTCTCCAACTATGAAGGAGTTCTTTACAATAAAGAACAGTTCATGGATGAACTCCTTCGATCTAAGCTATAGATATGGTCTACTGAGCTTAGGTTAGAGGGAAGGGAACAAGATAGTGGCTTCTAGAGCGACGAACGGTAAATGATTAACTCCGGGTTCGTATTCGGTCGCTTGGATACTAGAGGCTTATAGTCGATTCGGCTTGATTCCCTTGAGCAAATATGTCGCCTTTCACTTTTAATAACTCTTTGAAGATCTTGCGAGAAAGCTTTAAGTCGATTCCCGAGTTGCTCGTAATTGCTCGTATGTTCTTCATTTTTTTGGGTGAGCTTCGATTTGAATTCTTCCCCTATTTATAGATGAGAGGCATGAAAAGATCCATTGGAGACGATGATCCATATGTCTCTCTCTTTTGGGTAGCTAACGACTCTTTCAAATTAAGGTGGCAGAGTCCTTTCCCTCCATTTTCGGAAAAGTGTTATTTGCCGCCTTTAATCGGAAAGTAGACAGTGGTGCTTGTCATTGGTCGACGCCGAAGAAAGTAGGTGTGACAAACGGACTTCAAGATAGATCTGAAGTTGACTTCTCTATACCTCGTATGACTTTGCTGATTTGACTTGTAAGATCTTTAATCGGTCGGGAGAGCATCGGCCGTTCTTGAGTATGATCTATGTTCAGTAGCATACTCCTGCTGAGTTCAGCTCTACTGAAGATCAACTCTGAGTTTAGTGAACCACTCCTGCTGAGTTCAGTTCTACTGACTCCTTTCAGTATGTTGTTCTGCTGAGTCCAAAGACTACTGCGAGTCCGAATACATCTCGTTTGCGCTCCTGCCGAGTCCGGCACTACCGAGTCTTCTT
This sequence comes from Lavandula angustifolia, assembly GCA_028984105.1. Taxonomy (NCBI): domain Eukaryota; kingdom Viridiplantae; phylum Streptophyta; class Magnoliopsida; order Lamiales; family Lamiaceae; genus Lavandula; species Lavandula angustifolia. The sequence goes on from CM054807.1 coordinate 11,787,370, forward strand.
CTCATGGTGCGAGGCGATAGTCTGCCGAAGAACTAGCGATACGACCGAATGCCCGAACCATCTAGGAAGGATGTCTACTGAGTCTGAAACTCTCAGAGACAGAGACGGAACAAATACAATTGAATGGTTCATCAATCAAAGTAGGGTTTTGGGATCATTCAAATCTACTGAGCACTAGGCTACTGAATCATCTCCCAACAATTTCCCCTATTTAATGATGCCAAAACCTAACACTATAAACCGTCGAAACAAACTCCTTACAAATATTACAAGTAGAATCGGTGGAGTTGTTCTTCAAGTTCTATGCTACCGGGGATTACGGGAACAAGATATTAGAACTTATTCAGAATTCTAACAACAATTCCCCCATAAACCTCTCAATCAATCAAGAAAGAATCTATAAATCTAAGTAAAAACAGATAGACATATACATACTCAGTGAGTGTGCGAGTCAGTAATCACTTAGGTGATTCTGAGTGTTAAGCATAAGTAAACAAGGTCATGAAGACAATAAGATATTATCGGGCCGAACAACAATGATATTTTATAGATATGAGAATATTCAGTACAGTACATCATCTGCTATTCTAGAAAAACAACAAAAACAAGATACAGAGAAGCTCACATCTATCTTCTGAACTGCTGGATCTGTGCTCTGAAATCTCTTGACTTCTCCTTAGGCAACGACAATCTATACATTCTGAAAGTGTCTCTCCTCGGCTTACGTATCTTCGGCATATCGGCGGGATCGACTCATCAACATCAAAGGCTTGGGACCGCACCTGCGACTTCTCCTTCTATGATTCCAACATGCAAAGATCCATCGAGCTTCTATGGAGGGGGCAGAGGTCTAGGGACTGGAACTCTGACATCAATCTTCTCATGTAAGGCTTTCTGGACTCTGGCATAGATTTCAGGGTCGCTCACCAGAAGCCATTGAACAAAGGCTGTAGCTTTGTGCATGTCAGGCCAGTACCTCCAGATGTAATACCTCTTAATAAATTCTGCTTTGAGAGTCTCCCACCTTTGAGTCCGCTCCCATGGCATCCATATGTCAATTCTAGGCCATCTGTGGATCTTGAGATCAGTAGGCTTCCTGCTCCTTCTGTATTTATACGGAAGTTCAGCTTTGTCAGGAACCCTCTCTCTTACCTCTTTCTCGGTCCTAAGCCTTAGAGCTTCTAGATCCGCAAGTCGAGCCTTTCTCGGCTTCGCCGATGCTCGGCTTCGGCACCTCTGTCTAGATACTGTCCATCGCATCCCATATTTATTTCAATTCATGTTCTTGTGCTTTAGAAGGGACATACGATGGAACATGCTCTTCTTCTTCTTCTGACTCAGCAGGGGTTTGAGATTTGGACTCGGTTCCACCCTGCTGACCAGTCTGCTGCTGCGGCTATTGTTCCTTCTCTTTTTCTTTATCGGCCTCATCGCCGATTTTCCGCTTTCTAGGGGGTGGCCTCGTTCTAGGATTCCTTCCCCCTTGAACCTTAGTTTTTCCCTTAGCAGGAGCTTTCTTAGGCTTATTAGCAGCCTCTGCCTCAGCAATCTCCGTGGCAAGCTTCTCATCAGCTTCGATCTGAGCTCTCTCCTCAGGGCTTATAAACCTCTTAGCTCCTTTCTTCGGTGGGGTTGGGAGTTTTAGCACTTTCTTCCCCTTACCTGCCACCGGAGGAGGCAGAGGACTTTCGTCCTCATCAGAATCCTCCTCAGCAAAATCAACAACCTCCTTAATGAGTTCAGGAAGGGTTTGGGTTGCTGAGTCCTTAGGTCCTGAGCCATTTGGGCTAGTCTTAGCAGGCTCTACATCTCCTGCTGCTGAGACACCCTAGGCCTGACCTGTGCCTTGGGGTTCAGTGGGAGCAGATTGGCGTCCAGGTGCTCCCCTGACTGATCTAGTTCTCCTTGGTGCCTTTAGTATCCTTTCCCTTTCCCCCTTTTTGGCATCATCAACTGAGCCAAGGGTAGAGACCTGCACCTTCTTATTCAGACCTGTATATGCAGAGGCTAGCTTATCCAAGGCTATCTACAGTTTCTCGAGGCGTTCGTAGAGTTCATTCCTCTCTTCAGTAAGTTCATCTCTATATTTCTTATGGGAAGACTCCACGACGGTCTGAATTGCTTGCAACTTATTATCCAACTTCCCTTCTAGAGCCTTCTGAATATTCTGAAGTCTGAGTTCTGAGGTTTGACTCATGGAAGAGATGGATTCAGCATAGGCTGACTGGGCTGCTTTATAATCTTCAAGAAGTTTCTTCTGAGCAGCTTACATCAGTTTATGTTGCTTCTCGAACTCGGCTCGCTGAGTGGATAATGCATCTGTCAGTATAGTAGAGAAGTCCGGAGCTAGAGAACTCGGCTCCTTCATCTCCTCACTCTGAGCCTGAGTTGACTGTTTCCACGTCTTGTGGACAGCCCTGGCCAGAAGTCGGTTCTGAGCGCCTTGACTTCTGAGTGCCTTGGCCACAGTCTTTGAGCATCGGGTCTTAGGGCTGGGCACTACCTCGAATGCAGACCCCAGTAGAAGCTGTATTGGGTCCGCGGCCTGAGAGGTACTAGCCGCCGGCTGACCTGGAGGGAGGATGCTGAGTGGGATTTCAATAGTAGTTGGTTGGGGCACCCTCCTCCAGTTGAGATCCCTCAACAGGCTTCTCATGGACTGAATCATGGGGCGGGTCCTGCTCATTAGGATTGGACCCATCGAAAGGCACGGCTGCTGAAGATTGAACTCTATCATTCAACAAGGCCAGCATAGCTGCCCTTAAATCCTCTAAGGAGCAGAGGTCCGTAGGCTCTGAGTAGCCTATCTTCTCACGGATCAGAAGCTCCTCTTCATGAAGCTGTTCACAGGTGTGGTGTTGGATCAGTCTGTTCAGAGTTGACCACGCTTGGACCCTTATCAGTGTGTGAAGTCTGGCCCGCTTGTCTAGAACAACCAAGTCAGAATAACCTGATATCTGTGGAATGGCCTCTGAGACTTCTCGGGAGGCTCTGGATTGAAGAGCTGAGGCCTCCATCCCGATTGTCTCGGCTTCAGAAGTTGTCTCCAAATCTTCAACTTCTATCGGAGTCATCTCTTTCTCAGTAGACGGGATGCTGTTGAGAGGTGGAATATCCAGGGGGGTCTGAGTAGTAGGAGTAGTAGGCTCAGCTTCTGACCCCTGTTCCACTGTCTCTCCCTTTTCGGTGGAGACTGTCTCCACTGAGACAGTCTTCTCAGAAGATTCTGCCTCATCTCTCAGTTGGAAGGGAGGTACAACTACTGCTTTAGATACCGTCTTTTGCTTCTTTGACGGTGTCTTCTGAGCAATCTTGGGAGGCGACCTTTTCTTGGTCGGAGTAGAAGATTTCTTGGATCCTTTCTTGGGCTCGGCGAGCCCCGATCCCATTCTTTGAAGGGCTGCTGCCCTGCTTTGGAATATGACCTTCTTAGGGTTGAAGTACCCTTTGTCAGCGTAGACGTGGCAGTCAGCATCACAGAAATCTTCGATCATCACTGTTAGCTTCATCCCGTAAAGAAACTTCCCTTTGACAGTAAGACAATTTGAGGCTCTATCAAACTTTGCGGCCTGGGTCATGAACTCTTTCAGAAAGAATTCTTTCCACTTGACTTGGGCTCTATCATAGATCGCCATCATCATTTCCAGCTTGGGTCTAGACACCTGATCGAATGACCCTGCCTGGCTAGTCAAGATTTGGGTGACTATGTATGTCAGCGCCCTATACTTGGGCAACATTGCGTTCTTCGAGAAGGCAGCCTTGAACGACGTAGGCTCGCAGCAGAAGATCTCCAGGTATTCGTCCATAAGGTCATCCTTATATCCTGTAATGCTGATGCCTGTGTTGGGCAGCTGAAAGGTCCGCTGAAGAGCTTCTCTGATGTACATCTGTTTGATCTGAGATTCAACATGGGCGGGGTCTATGACGTGATGAATGATGAACAGACCCCTAATATCTTCGTTTATGGATTCAAAATTCGGGTATAATTCGAAACTGTCTCGGAAGGAAGAACGTTGGCTTCCTTGAGAGAAAACCTTCCGCACTGATGCCATCAACGCCTCAAAGTCTCCTCCTATAACCACCCTCAAATTCTATGATTGGCTCACACCAAACACGGTCTTTTTCAAGAATCTCCACGATATTGGTGGAACGATTCTTGTAACATTCTTTGCTTTGCCATGATTTTGATCGCAAGATAAGATATCGATATCGAAGAAAAATATTACCAAGAAATATACGTGATACCGAATATGCATGAAATTTACCGAAGTGGTTTTTGAGATGTTATAAGAGTTGTTTGCAAATGGTAGATGCTTTTCTCGGAAAATTCTAGGGTTCGAAAGTTGCGAGTGAAAATAGCGGTTTTCTATTTTTGAACGTGTTTTATATGATCAAGAAGATGAACAGTTTTTCATCCACGGTTCAATTTAAATTCGCTTTATGAGATGGACGGCTAAGATTTAATGTTATAAAATAGGTTATGATCAAAATAGTCTCTCAAGTCAAATTACGGATGTATATAGCCAAAGAAGTAACTTGATTAGACATGCATTTAATGCGCCGCGGAGTTCAGCTTACTTAGCATAGAATGTCGGGTATTAAATGTAAACCGTTATATTAAATGACATTTTCTAAGGCATTGAATACGAAGCTGAATCTCGAATCATTAATGCATAAAATATTTCATTGGCTACGAGTAGAGATACGCAAATCACGTTAGCTAAACATCGTAGTCGGTGATACGTCGTGTAGATGGTTGTTGAATCTCTATGTACTGAATGAGTTTAGTACTGAGAGTGAACATTCCCCCTTGCTGAATGCTCCTCTCTAGAATCCACTTACTGACTTGAGTCAGTAGGGTCCAGCAGACCTAGCTCTACTGAAAGTTCTCTGAATCTTGCTTCAGCTGGAGGCTTGGTCAGAATATCGGCCCTTTGATGGTCAGTATGGATCTTCTCCATCATGATATCCTTCTTTTCAAAATGATCACTAAGGAAGTGGTGCACGATGTCCACGTGCTTGCATCTAGTATGGAGTACGGGGTTCTAAGTGATTGCAATCGCCTTTGGAGCTATCGCGAGAAGATCGACACATTATTCTGAATGACGTCATACTCGCGTAGCTGCTGTCTCAGCCAAAGGATTTGGGCGCAGCAACTTCCGGCAGCCATGTATTCAACTTCAGTAGTTGACGTCGCTACTAAATGATGTTTCTTTGAAAACCATGAGATCAGCTTGTTGCCAAGGAACTGACAAGTTCCAGAAGTTCACTTTCGGTCAATCCTACATCCTGAATAGTCAGCCTTAGAATAACCAGTTAGTTCAATATTATCATCTGCTGGATACCATAAACCCATGTCAGGTGTTCCTATGAGATAGCAGAGAATTTTCTTTCTTTGAGTCCATATGGTCTACTTAGGATTCACCGAAATCGAGCGCAGACACCTACAACATAAGTTATGTCGAGTCGAGTAGCAATTAGATATAATAATGAACTAATAATAGCACGAAATTCGGTATGGTCTACCGATACTCCCTCTTTATCAATATCGATTTTCATATTTTGTTCATCGGGATCTTGATTGGTTTACCGGATGTGCAACCAAATTTCTTGATGAGGTCTCGAGCGTATTTGCCTTGATTGATGAATGTTCCCTTCTGAGATTGTTTGACCTGAAAACTGAGGAAATAATTCATCTCTCTCATCATCGACATCTCGAACCTATCCTTCATCATTTTCTCAAACTGCTGACACATGATGACGTTCTTTGAGCCGAATATTATGTCATCTACATAGATCTGCACAAGTAATATGTCGTCGTCCAGTCGAATGCTTAATAATATGCGGTCTACTGTGCCCTTCTGAAAATCTTTCCGAAGAAGAAACTCAAACAGGGTATCATACCAAGCCCTGGGTGCTTGTTTTAACCCATACACAGCCTTTCTGAGTCTATAAACCTGATGTCCCTTCTGAAAGCCAGGAGGCTATTCTACATAGACTTCTTCTTTCAGCACGTCGTTTAGGAACGCAGACTTCACATCCATTTGATAAACTTTGAATCGTTGATGTGTTGCGTAGGCTAGGAATGGTCTGATTGCCTCCAATCTTGCAAGTGGAGTGAAAGTTTCGTCGAAATCAATCCTTTCGGCTTGACAGTAGCCTTTGTGCCACGTGTCTCGCTTTGTTCCTTAATATGACATTGTTTTCATCTCGCTTGTTCTTGAAGACCCATTTAGTTCTGATTACATATTGATGTTGGGGTCTGTCAACAAGCTCCCATACTTTGTTTCTCGTGAACTGGTTCAGCTCCTCCTGCATAGCTATGATCTAATCAGCATCCTTAAGTGCGTCCTCAACTGACTGAGGTTCTTCTGTAGACAAGAAGAAAGAATATAATGCGCTTTCTCCCTGACAAAATATGGATCTTGTCTTTACACTATCTGAAGAATCTCCAATAATTAAGTCAGAAGTGTGAGCGTCCAGCCATGATCGACGATGTTTCAACTCTTCATCAGGTTCAGGGGCATTCAGCTCAGGAACTTCATTTGTTCCCCCTGAATTATTATCCTCAGTAGAGGTCTCAGTTACCACTTGAGTTTCTTCATCGACCTGAGTTACCTGGGATTGACTCTGAGCTACTTGTGCTACTGGCTGAGATTCAGTAGTCTTATCTTCAATTTCTTGTTCTGAATCATCATCCCAACACAGCTGGATCTTTTCAACTTTATCTTTTAGGCTCAAGATCCTGTAGCTGCTTAATGATGTCCTCGGATTCTGATTTTGAGTTTACGCTCCTGTCTTGGTAGCAAACTCATTAAAAACAACATGAGGGCTTTCCTCCACGCAAAGGGTCCGGTAGTTAAAAACTCCCAATGGTTTGCTTGACCGGGAGTATCCTAAGAAGACTCCCTGGTCTGACTTGGTATCAAAAGTCTTTAATTGGTCCTTTCCGTTATTGTGGATAAAGCACGAACACCCAAAAATAGGAAATAAGATAATAAAGGCTTCATGTCGTTCCATAATTCATATGGTGTCTTCGATCTTTGCTTAGTCGGTAGAGAATTGTTCTCGAGTATAATGTGCGGTGTCGGTTGCTACGCCCAGAATTTGGATTGGAGTCCCGAATCTTCGAGCGGGGTTCTTGCTTTGCTTCTTTGAGTGTTCTGTTCTTCCTCTCGGCAATCCCATTTTGTTGAGGCGTACGCGCGGTAGACGTATCATGCTCTATGCCTTCGGCTTTGAAAACTCCTCCACCATCGAATTCGGGAACTTGGTTCCTCGCTGCGAACGTATATTTCTTATTTCGGTGTTCTTCTCGACACTAAGCCTTTTCAGAAGCGCAGGCAACTCTGTTTTGACGTCAGACTTGTTGGCAATAAATATGACCCATGTGTAGCGTGAGTAGTCATCAATGACCACTAAAGCATACTTCTTGCCCTCGATCGTCACTAGAGAGCTTGGACCGAATAAATCCATATGTAGTAGCTGAAGGATTCCATCGGTGGAAGGCGGTGGAACAAGCGAATTTTGATTTTTTGTTTGCTTTCCCTTCGGACATGCTTCACACCGAGTGTCTTTCCTTGAATACTTCATTCGGCGGTCCTCTTGCTAGAGCGTTTCTAGCTAGCTTGTTGAGCATCTTGAAGTTGAGATGGCTGAGTCTTACGTGATGAGCCACCCTGTTCTATTGTCGTTTTTTGCTAGCAAGCAAGCTTCGAGGTTCGGTGAGTTCCAGTTAGCTACATAGATATTCTTTTTGCACAAACTTGATAACCTTGTTTTACCTATAGATTTATCAATGACATCACGAAACCGGCGTAAAAAATCACTCTATTCGAGTTATCACAAAATTGACTAACGGAGAGAAGATTATGCTTTGAAGTCCTTCAACATCGATACTCTTGGGACCGTGGCGGTTCAATGCTGAGTCTTCCATAGGCTCGGTATAGCCTTTTGCATTGTCTCCAAACTTGATTATGGGTCTTTCTTCAATAGTATAATTCTTCGTATGTCCTTACGGTATGTCATATGTCTTGAGCATCCGTTGTCCACATACCAAGGGTCCTTGTGCACTGCAAAACATAATTATATTCGGGTACCCTTTATTTTTGATTTTGGTTCCTTAGATGTTAGTTTTGGTAACCCAAATTCGTCTCCACGACCCTTGTAGTCTCGAGGCAGTTTCTTTCCACTCGATAAACATATTTGACCACTTGGATTGCTGACCTTAGCCTTCGAACGGCTTTCTTCTTCCTTTTCTAACTTCGGATCCTCTTCGACTATTGGATCATAATAGTATGACCCATGCGATCTGGATGTGTCGGTGTGGAGGTCCATCTCGATCGGCCCACTTAACTCTCGCTAGTTCCCCCCTTGGACCGAGGGGTGATTTTGAGCTAATCTTCTTGTCGGAATGTTGATAGCTAGGATGAGGTGCCTTCATCTTCTGTTTGTTCTTTGCTAAGGGGTTCGGGATATCAACATTAATAGTCTCCCCTTGAACAAACCTTTCGGCCGGCCCGGTTCTGCGAGTGTCTTGGGGGCGGATGAGGAGGCTCCATGGCTGAATCCAAGACCCTCCTTGCCTTGCTTTGGCTTGTTCTTGGCTAGCATTGCCTCAAGCTTCTTTTCGGCGCCCATGTACCGCTCTGTCATCAAATTCCTCCAGACATCATCACTCTTCTTAAGAATTTAATGCTTGGTCCGAAGTCCTGACAACTCTTGCTTTAGTAGACTCGGTTCGGTATCTTTACGAGTCAAGTTATTGGTCGATGCGAGATCTGATCTTCTTGATGCGAGACTTGGTCATCAGAGACTTAATCTCCTCTCCGAGTCTCAACACAAGTCCTTCTGACTCAGTAGCAACCTGACCCATCTGAGAAAGTCTCTGATTTTCCACTTTCGGGGGTATCCGAATCCCGAAGAGTCTTATTGGTTTGTAGGCTCATCTGAATTTGCTCGTCTAATAGTTTTGCATACGCGATTGAGATTCCAGATTCTCTTCTGCACCTGAAATAGTGTCGTGTGTGCAGTGTGAAGAGGAGTTAAATGGAGCGTGAGAGTTTACCTCAACCTCTTCTCCTGCCATAAGACACTTTTCAGCATCTTCTTCAAGCTCTATGGCCATGAATGCCGCTTCATCATCTGATGAATCCATGAAGGAGTCGACTTCATCTGAGTCGTTTGAGAGTTCACCAGCAATGTATGCTTGACGCTTCTTGATGAACTTCTCCCTTCGAGCTTTACAAGCTGCTCTCTCAGCAATACTGAGCTCAGGACAATCAAATTGATATTGTCTTGGCTTCTTGCAGTTGTAGCAGGTGGTGAGTCTATCTTCTTTGCTCTCACTGTCTTTCGACTGAGCTGAGTCCTCCTATTTCCTGCAATCAGAAGTATGTGATTCAGGAGTGCGCTTGGGTGTATATATTGACTTACCCTTGGAGTCTCTGACGACTCTAGAGAGTTTTCTGCGCCTCTCCTTCTCACGGCAAGCAGTGCGTATTTTTGAGCTAGGTTTCCTTCTTGTAGATCACTGAGTGAAGGTTCTGCCTTGATAGACGCGGGAGCTACTTTGCTGACTGATGCTTTGAGAGCATGGTCGATTTGAGTGTCAGCTTCAGCTCGCTGCTTCCTTTGGGGTAGGCCGAACTCGAGCTGCTCAGCTTTTAATTCTGAAAAGATATGATCAGGAGAAATAATATCAAGTTCAGAATGTCTTAGGAAAGTAGCGAATGGAGTCCAATGTCCGTCCGGTAGTGCTCTCAATATCTTGAGATTCATTTCTCGGTTGGAGAATGTCTTCCCAAGCCCGTTGATGGTGTTCATCAAATTCGTAAATCTGACGTTAAGATCTTCAATTGTGTCACCAGGCGTGAGAGACAATCTCTCCAGCTTCTGAAGTTCCAGCGCCAGTTTGTTCGCTTTGATCTTCTAAGTCCCCTGACTCAGTAGCGCTAGAGCATCCCAGAGTTCCTTCGCGGACTTGCAGTCCTGAACTCTACCGAGATAGGAATCACTCAGGGTGGTCAGTATGACATTTTTTGCAACTCGGTCTATGTTATGAAGCTTCTTCTCTTCAGGGGTGAAAGGGCTTCTGTCTTTAGGGATCTTCTTCCCGGTCACCATGCCACCTCCTTTTGCTGGATCCTGGGTTTCAACACTATCAATCATGGGAACGATAGGTCCCTCTTCCAGTACCTCTGTCATGCTATCGTGGAGGGAAGTAGTTGGTCTGAAGACGAGTGTCAGGTGTAGAGGGGGGGGGGTGAATACACCGGAGTACAAGTTCTTTTTCTCAAACGCGAAGGACAGTTGAGTTGTATATTGCAACTGATGAACAGGGTCAAATAGTAACCTTCTGATCGCGGGTCAGAGTGAGTCAACTATTGAGTTTCTCCTACTGACTTTTGTCAGTATTTGATTCTCAGTCGGAGACTTAGTGCGGATAAGTGTGTAGGGCCCGATTGACTTCATCTCGATTTGAAAACGTGTTTTTCGCAAACCAAATAATTTGGCTAGTACTCTTTCAAATACGTTTTATGCAAAGTATGAGTTAGTAAGATGATTTGAATGTAGTGCAATAAAACAGTAAATGACACAAGTAATTTTTAACGTGGTTCGGATACGCAAGATCCTACGTCCACGGTCCTGCTGAACAGGAGGTCTTGTTGATTAATCTGAGCAAGCCACAGCAAGGTATCTGTACACTGGACAGACCCTTCTAAGTTATAGTCCTTAGCGACTTTACAAATCAAACCGGAGTTTGAAGGAGAGGGGATGTTCTACAACTATGAAGGAGTTCTTACAATAAGAACAGTCACGAAATGTGAACTCCTTCGAAGGTTCTAAGCTATGGATATAACAATGGATCTTAGATAGAGAAGAGGGATCTAAAGAAGAAAACTCTAGAGAGAAGAACTAGAAATATTCTAATAAAGCAAGTTCTTCGTTGGATCTTCGTGAAAGGCGCTAGAGTGTTTTGAAATCTTGAGCGTGTAATCCCTTTGATATCCCATACGTGGACCTCGGAAAGGCTTCTCTATTTATAGTTGTGACCCAGGCATTTGTCCGTTGGAGAGGACGAAGCCACGTGTCACAAAAGTCTAAGGAAAACGGCCATATGTTCGAAATATTGTCGCAGAGTAGTTGGTTACTGTGCATGAGAGCAGCTTTAGTTGGTCAAAGTAGGTAGAATTTAGACTGCTTCTCATTGGTTGAGGTTTGTGGTAGGTGAGACTTGTCAGACATCGGTCTTCATCAGAGTTGACTCTCACTCATCATCGTATGATCTTCTGTTGACTTTCGAATGATGTTAAAAGATGGGTCGTTTCCTATCGGATATAGTAGACCTGATAAGATCTCTGTCTTGTTCGTCTGAGTCTGCTGATAATGAATATTCTGCGAGCGAAGTCGGTGATGACTACGAAGGTGCTGAGCTTTGATACCGTGTTCTTCTACTGAGGTGGGTCAGCTGAAAAGTAATCTTCTGCGATTGAAGTCGGTGATGACTGTGAACACAAGCTCTTACAATGATGACGTGGGGTTACGGAAAGTAACTTCCCTGCGAAGATCGGTCCAACACTTACCCCTTACAGGACTTAGACAAAAATGATAATAGAAAACACAATCAGTCTAGCCTATTACATCATCTAGACACTACACGAAGGATACAAGACGGGTTTTGGGATCTTCAATTCCATAGCATTAAATCACTATGATTTCCCCCATTACCGATAAACATATAAGTCCTATTATAAGAACTACTGATAAAATAATACTAAGTACCCTCTACGTGGTTATTAGATTAACCACTGACTCATAACCCAACAATTTCCCCCTAATTGATGATGCCAAAACCAAGGAAAATTCTAAGAACATTAAGTTCCAAACTACTGACCCAAAGAGACTTCAGTAAAAGTGAGCAAATAAAGCAAGGCAGTCAGCGGCTAAAAGATAAGCATATCAGAGAAATAGGTTAAGTGTGTGTGTGTGTCAGATCATTTTAGTGATCAGTTGTGATAAATT
>CM054807.1:11799893-11887133 GCA_028984105.1 Lavandula angustifolia
TTTCAGAATTAAAGACGGAGAAATTCGAGCACAGCATACCTCAACGATGTTCCAGTGCTCCAACTGACACACAAATAGATCATGCCTACAAAGCAACATCAAGAAACCGGAGTCAATCCCATTTCTTCCAAAGAAGACAAGAGCTACGATATATGCTAAGTCTTCCGAGACACCGGCTACTGATCATCTTGCACTCATGGCTCTCAAATATCAAAGAGAAAAGGAAAGAGTCAGGAAGCTGAAGAAATACCACAGAGAATCTCCCTCAGGTAAAAAGGATTATCGAAAAAGGGAAGAATCTAAACCATCTACGATTGCGGGGAACGCAAAGACTGGCCGCTAGTCCATCCAACGGACTCGGCTAGAAAAGGCGGCAGAACTTCTGTATGCTACAACTGCAAGAAGGAGGGACATTATCAGTACGATTGTCCCGAACTCTCAACTACTCAACGAGCAGAACGGCAGGCCAGACGCGAGAAATTTGCCCGAAGAAGGCAGGCCTACATCACCGGAGAGATATCTGATGACTCAATCGAGGAAGATACATTTATGTATTCCTCTGAAGACGAAGCTGCATTTGTCGCCGTTGAGATCGGAGAAACAGATCCTGAATCAACAGCTGAATATTATCTGATGGCCGAAGAAGAGGCCGAGGTAAACTCGAAACTTAATATACCTCCTCTTCACATAGCACACACGACACATGCTCGGTCGCGATGAACCTCTGAGATGTGGTACAAGCATATGATGATCTACTAGAGGAGCAAATTCAGGTGAGCAGAGAGTTCAACGTAACTATTCGGGAATTGGAACAGTAAAGGCCGAGAATCGGAGACTTTCTTCGATTGTCGAGTCTCTACCGATTCGTGAGAATCGGTCGCGAGACTCAAGGAAGAGATTGAATCTCTTATGACTAAGTCTCGCTTCAAGAAACTCGGTTATCGGTTCGACCAAGGACGCTTCCGAGAAAGATACCGAGATAGCCCGACTCAGTCGAAACTCGCGAAGTAGAAAAGGATTATGAATCACTTCAGAAAAGTGATGAGGTCCGGCGAGGACTAATGACTAAACAGTACCTAGGAGCTAAAGAGAAGTTGGAAAGCATGCTCAGAGCTCAAAGGCCACTAGCCATGAAAGAAGGACTTGGCTACACTCATGAAGCTTCCACTTCAACATCTAAAAGCTCAAAAATGCTGGCTGATTGGTTCGTCAGAGGGAAAGTTCAGGTCATTGAACCAACAACTCAGGCGAAAAACAAACAGAAGACGATTGCACCTCAGCCGAGCAACAAGAATCAAATGACCAAAGGTTCTAGCCTCAGGACACCACGATCAAATTCAGGGGGAACCAAGAAGGTCAGGTGGGCAGAACAGTACAACGAACCACTGTATGAGCATCCAGCACAGTATGGTTCGTTTTTCTATGAGCCCAGGGTCAGGAGGAGCACAAAGCCTCAGAAGAAGAAAGCTCCTGAACCCAAAACTGCCAGAAAGTCAGTATCTCCAAGTCTTGTGGAGAAGAAGGCTGACAAGGTTCGAAGAAGAAGTCTCCGACTCCTAAGGTCCCGAGACAGGATCTGGGTCCCGAAATCACCCACTAACACTTAAGGACCCAAACTGAACCAAAGGGTACCTAAAACTATTTCTACGTTTTGCGGGTGTGCATAAGGACCACTTGGATTATGGGACGGCCGCTCGAGACATATGACATAACAAAAGAGCTCGCCGACCAATTACGTACAAGAAGATGGTCCCGCAATTGAGTTTGGTGACAACTCTAAAGGCTATACAAGGGGATATGGAACACCGAACATTGGGGATCGCTTCGGTCCAAGAGTAACATATGTTGAAGGACTTCAACATAATCTCCTTTCTCGTCACCAATTCCGTGATAATCTGAATAGAGTATCTTTGACGGCTGGTTTCGTGATGTTGTTGACAAATCTACAAGGGAAAACAGTGTTATCAGGTTCGCGGAAGAAGAATATCTACGTTGCAAATTGGAAAACCGCAGAACCTGAGGCTTGCTTACTTGCTCAGATGAAATCCAGGTGATAAAAACGGGATGGCCGTGGCACAAGAGACTCGACCACCCGAATTTCAAGACTATGAACAAGCTAGCCAAGAACTCTAAAGTTAGAGGACTGCCCAATGAAGCTTTTATCAAAGACATAAATTGTGAAGCGTGCTTGAAGGGAAAGGAGCCAAAGAAAAACAATCCACCTATTTCGTCACTTTCCACAGATGGAATCCTTCAACTGTTACACATGGACTTATTTGGGCCAGTTTCTCCAGTGACTATAAGAGGCAAGAAGTATGCCCTCGTCATTATTGACGACTACTCAAGATATACGTGGGTCATCTTCATAGCCAACAAATCGATGTCAAGACTGAGTTACCCAATTTGTCAAGAAACTCGGTGTGGAGAAAGACATCAAGATACAAAGAATTCGCTCGACCGAGGAACATAATTTCTCAACTCGGTAGTAAAAGAGTACTGCGATAAAGAGGGAATCAAGCACGAGACATCGCAGCCTCACACCCCTCGGCCAGAACGGACTTGTTGAACGGAATAACAGAACACTCAAAGAAGCAAAGAAGAACGCTCCTAGCGGACTCGGACTACCCTCAAAGTTCTGGGCTGATGCTACTGACACCGCCTGTTACACTCAGAATCGCTCACTGCTTACACAGCAACACATGAAGACACCTTACGAACAGTGGAAAGGGAGAATTCCTTCTATTTCTCATTTCATATTTTTTGTTGTCCTTGCTTTATTCACAATAATGGGAAACATCAGTTGAAGGTCTTTGATAGCAAATCTGATCAATTAGTATTCTTAGGATACTCTCGAGTCAGTAAAGCATTCAGAGTCTTTAACTATCGAACTCTTTGCGTGGAGGAAAGCCCTCATGTTGTCTTTGATGAGTTTTTTACTAAGGACAGGAAATCGAAGAAGACAAATACTGAAGATGTCAGCAGCAAGCTACAGGATCTCGTAATGAACGATAAAGCCGAAAAGATCCAGCATTGTTGGGATGATAAGTCAGACGATCAGGAAATCCAGACCCATCCCGCAGGCACTGTAGCTGACCTGGTTGATTCCACTGAACATAATCAACATCAGGTAACAGTGGTCGATGAGGAAGCCTCAGTGGTAACTGAGACCTCTACTGAGAATATAAACTCAGGGGGGACGACAAATGTTCCTGAGCTAAATGCCCCTGAACCTAGAAACTCAGTAGATTCTAACCTTCTTATTGAATTGCTTCAGTCACAAAATAACTCTACTGAAATGCCTAACACTCCTGTTGACTGTGCAGAAGTAATCTTAGAAGAAGAAGCCAAACTCAGACGTTCGTGGCTTGACGCTCACTCTTCTGATCTTATCAAAGGAAATCCATCAACAACAGTAAGGACAAGATCCAGATTAAGCCAAGGAGAAAGTTCTCTCTACTCCTGCTTCTTGTCCACTGAAGAACCTTAGACGATAGAGGATGCTTTCAACGATGCTGATTGCATCATTGCCATGCAAGAAGAGCTAAACCAGTTCGTTCGAAATGAAGTTTGGGAGCTTGTTGATAGACCTAGACATCAGCACGTGATCGGCACTAAGTGGGTCTTCAAAAACAAGCGAGATGAAAACAACGTCATTGTCAGAAACAAAGCTCGACTTGTTGCCAAGGGATACTATCAAGCAGAAGGGATAGACTTTTATGAAACTTTCGCTCCAGTCACCAGATTGGAAGCTATTCGTCTGTTCCTAGCCTATGCAACACATCAAAAATTTAAAGTATATCAAATGGATGTAAAGTCAGCATTTCTGAACGGCGTACTGAAGGAAGAAGTCTATGTGGAACAACCGCCCGGCTTTCAGCAGGGACATCAGGTGTACAGACTTCGGCAAGCTCTGTATGGGTTAAAACAAGCACCAAGGGCTTGGTACGATACTCTATCAGACTTTCTGCTTCATAAAGGCTTTCAGAAAGGGATAGTAGATCACACCATGTTCAATGTCAAGTCAGGCGATGACATTCTACTGGTGCAAATCTACGTGGACGACATCATTTTTGGTTGCAGGAACGTGACTATATGTCAACAATTCGAGAAAATGATGAAGGAAAAGTTTGACATGTGCATGATGGGGGAGATGAACTATTTCCTTGGATTCCAAGTGAAGCAATCAACTAAAGGAATATTCATCAACCAGGCTAAATACACTCGAGATCTCCTGAAAAGATTCGGCTGCGACTTAAGCAAGCCAGTCAAGATCCCCATGAACATAAATTTTAAAATCGATCTAGACAAAGAGGGAGCTTCTGTTAACTCTACTGATTATAGAGCTATTATTGGTTCTTTATTATATTTAACAGCAAGCAGACCTGACATAACTTATGTTGTAGGTGTATGTGCAAGATTCCAAGCGAAGTCATCTGGACTCAGCGAAAAAGATTTTGCGATATCTAAAGCGAACACCTGATGCAGGGTTATGGTATCCTGCTGATGATAACCTTATACTAACAGGTTATTCTGATGCTGATTATGCAGGATGCATGATAGATCGAAAGTCAACTTCTGGAACATGTCAGTTCCTAGGCAGCAAGCTGATTTCATGGTTTTCAAAAAAACAGCATTCAGTGGCGACGTCCACTACTGAAGCTGAATATATGGCTGCTGGAAGTTGCTGTGCCCAGATCCTTTGGCTTCGACAACAACTGCGAGACTGTGGAATTACTCAAGATGAAGTGCCCATCTACTGCGATTCCACCAGTGCAATTGCTATAACTCAGAACCCAATTCTTCATACGAGATGCAAACATGTGGACATTCGACACCACTTCATCGGAGACCATGTCAAGAAGAAGGATATCAGGATGGAAAAGATCCATACTGACTAACAAAGGGCAGACATACTGACCAAACCACTAGCTGAGAACAGATTCAGAGAATTATTAGTTGAGCTAGGTCTCTTTGGATCCCACCGACTCATGTCGGTAGGGAGGAGTCGCACGACAAAGTCGAGAACACTCAGTACTTTGATTCAGTCGAGTGAATCATACAGTACATAGTAAGGGGGAACGTGGTCATCAGCACTACAAAAGATCCTCCTGAGTCATTATGGTAACCAGCTGATCGTAAAAGTTCAGCTGAAGAGGTTTGCGTAGTTAAAATACTTAATAGTCTCAGAAGCATGCTCGCCTTTATTATATCAGTCATTTGCACTCAGTAGTTTAATGAACATTTATTTCCCGCTATTAAGTTTTTAAGGTTTAAGTCAGTAGAAACCGTTTTCATTTAAAAAGCTTAGCCTTTAATGCTGCCTGCAACGCATTTAATGCATGTCTTCTCACCTTACTTTATCTTTGCATATCTTATGTGGTTCTAGGTTAGAGGCGGCTAATATAATCATTCCGTTTATAACATCAGATCACAACCGTCATTAAAAAGCGAGTTTTTATCCCAACCGTGCGATTAAAACCGATTGATCTTCATATCTTATAAAATCTCTCATTTTCCTCTAATCCTATCTATTTTTCGCCATTATCGCACTTAGAGCAATCTTCAAGCATTCAGATTTTGTCTCCCTTCAAACTGTCTCTGTTTTTCACTCTAGCTCTTTGTCTACGGTAATTTCTTAAACTTCTGCTTAACTCGAATCTAACTTACTCTATTTTCAAGTGCTAATGAGTTTCTTGCAGATATCTATGGCGATTGTTCTGATCCCACCCCACATTGAGGAGATCATCAAGTCCAGGGTTCTTTTCGAACCAACGATGGTGCTCCATCAGGCAGACCTTCCTTATCTAGAGCCCGTATTCTCGGCTCTTGAAGAGTCTGGCCTAGCGCTTCTTGTGACGAAGCATCCCCGATCGTATCTTCCCCGCCAGGTGGCAGAGTTATATTATAACTGGCGTTCCGTGGAAGATACCGATGGAGAGATGTCGCAGATCACCTACATGAGGGAAGTGGCCCCTCGAAGTGGGAATCCGGCCCATGCCGATATCAACATTCGGGCAAAATGAAGTCATCTTTTGACCTTCCCTCTTACGGGATCTCTCCAATGGGCTACAAGGAGAAGGAGCTTAATGCATATGTCCACCGCTTCTGTGGAAGGGACGATATCTCCTTCAAGTCCGCATTGCCAAAGAACCAACTCCTGCCGGAGTACCGTGGCCTCGCATACATCGTCATCCATATCTTGACGAGCACCGCTGGTTCTTTTGATCAGCTGTCCAAACCCAGACTCCAGCTGATGATGGCCATAGTGGATGGAGTCCAGGTGAACTGGACGGAGTTCTTTGTGACTGAGCTTAAGGCTCAAGCACAAAAGTTTGTCGCCACACAGTTAGGAGAGAGAAGACTTATTAGTGTGGGTAAACTCCTGTATAGGACCAAGGTGTCCATACTGATAAAGGACTCAGTATCGAATCACACATCCTTTGCTGATTCGAAATACTTTGACCGCAAGCTCATTATGTTCAAAACCAGAGCAGCGGCTGAGAAGTCAGTCGGACGTGGAGCTACTGAGCTCAAGAGGCCTTCTACTGATCTGCCTCCATGGGCCGACCCACCGAAGCGAAAGAGGCTCACAAAGGGTGGAACTTCTGAGGTTCCTACAAAGCCTGCTTCTCCCCCACCTCCTCAGGAGGAAGATATTTTGGATGCTGATACCGGGATCGAGGGTGCGACCCTAAATGATAAGGTACAACAGATCAGTTCGGAGGAGACTCAGCCGTAGGAGGTTGAGGAACCGGCTGATGAAGTCTCAACCGAGTGGTCGACGTTGCAGAAGACTCATCTCCGAGCCACAGGAGAAGTCGCTGCACAGATCCCTGAAATATCGCCCCATCGGGATCCGGGTCGACATCGCGATCAGGGCAAGGACTCAGATGCTGCTGAGATTCCTAAATTAGGACATCCTCGAAGAACTGATTAAGCAGCATTCAGCATTGTCCTTACTGGCAGAAGAACAACGTCTGCAGTCAGCCATTGGGTTTGGGGAACCCGCTAACTTAGCATCGTTCGAGGACTTAAGGTCAGCCATGCTCTATCTTCTGAACTTGAGGTCCTCCGAGCAGAACGCCAACAGCCCTTCGCAGCCTTCCAATCATGATGACAATGATGATGATGACAATAATGATGAGGATCAGGCACCACCCAAGGACGCGGGACTGGGGAGAATCTCGTTGAGGATAAAACTCCCAGCGAGAAGGGCAAGTCACCACCTCCACCTCCTACATCAGGTGATGCCCCTGTTGCCTCAAAGCCCAGCCGTGAGCAACAACTCGCAGCCTCTGAGCAAAGGATCGGAACCTCATCATATCAGATCAAACCTATAGGTTCCGTGTCCTCAAAGTCTGTCAACAGGGCGATAAAGAAGCAAGGAGACAAAAATCGTCTCCTGGTTAAGGACGTCCACCTGAAATGGGCACAATACACAAAGTCTCAGACGGAGACAGTTGACAGACTGGCCAGCGATATCAAACAGGTCTCGGAAACTCCCACTCTAAACATTCAGGAGATTGTCCAGACCGCGCTCGCCGCTCAGAAGGCGGACCTGGCTGCTCAAAGTCAGCAGCTGCTCGAAGCTGAGCATAAATCTTTTTCTGAGTAGCTGACTAAGAGCTTAGCCTCTGTCCAAAAGACAATGGATGAGCGAAACAAGATGGCCACCTCCAGCATGCAGAAAGCCTTGGAAAATCAGGCGGCGACCCTTAAGCTCATCCAGGCAGAGATGACTGCCTCCCTTGACGCATCGCTCCTAAAGCAGAGGCAAGAAACAACAGCCCAGATTCGACAGATCCGCAAGGATCAAGAGGCTGACTGGGAGCAATATTGCGATGCGGTCAGAGACTTCGACACCACCACCACTTCCATCAAGGATGTCCTTTTCAAATTAGAGAAGGAAGTGGTAGCTATTCGTACTCTTCTGACCCTGGCTGCTGATGGTGCCAAAAAGGGGGAAGATAGGGAAAAGAGGACGGAGACAACTCAGGTGGGTGTAGAGGCTGAGGCAAGAGAAATTGCCAAGGGGGAAGGTTCAACTGCTCAAGCTGGAACCAGTTCAATACCCCCTCCCACAGTCCAAACAATCCCAACTGTCCAAACAACTCAAGTGCATGAGCTAGCCGGTGGATCAGGCGAAGGATCCTCGGCTCAAAGATATTGAAGAGGTCGCACAATTTGTGGACCAAGAGGACGAGCCCCCGCCACCACAAAGGCCCGGGAAGGAGAAAGCAATCGGATCTACTCCACCTCCTTCCCCGATGCCTAAGTTCAAAACCAAAGCGGAGCAGGAGGAGTTTGATAAAAGGGTTGCTCAGAAGCTCCAGGATGAGCTGGACTATGAGCGACAGTTGGAGGAAGAAGTACAGAAGGCTAAGAAGAAGAGAAAGCCAGTGGCCAAGAGCCAAGCTAAGAAGCTCTTGGAAGAGCAGCAGAAGAAGAAGGCTCAGGATGAGCAGGCTGGCTCTGATACTGACAATCTGCCCCTCGCTCAGAGGATGAAGAAACTTCCAACACTTACTCCTGAGCAGGAGGCAGAGGATAGAGCAACCTGGGAGGCTACGCAGCAAGGGCTGAATCTCCGAAGAGGAGATACTAGAGCTGCGGCCCTTAGGGAGAAGAAGAGGTCGGAAAACTTGGCAAAGATTATAGAGCTTACTGACAAAATTGCCAAGGAACCAATTCTCGACTGGAAGAAACAAGTGCCCAGGACTTCCAAGTTTTTCAGGCGAGGCACACCAAGAGCTACTTATCTGAAGAAGACTCCACACCGCCATGTAGACAAGTGGATCCCCTGGAACCTGAATGAGGAATGGGAGGAGCTGAAGATAGAGTTCATAAAGGCATACTACATATGGCAATGCTATCCTACTGAGGTACCGGCTACTGAACTCTTCGACGATTTCATCAATCAGTACGACGCCAACCTCAGAGCACAGATTCAGCTGATTTTATTCAAGGAGAAGCTGCCACTCGTTGCCCCTGCCTACAAACAGCTGACTCCGCCCATGACTTCTCGAGGAGTGTTATGTACGAAAGAGATTGAAGATGAGGTCGACGCTGCTGCACGCCACCATGATCTTGATCCGTTGCAGCCGAGCGATCTCGGGGATATCCAGACCCTCCATGCAAGAATCTACAGATCTTATGGTTTGGATCCTCGTGCTGCCAAGTCTGCTGAGTTCAAGAGCAAGATTAAGAAGTACAGGCGATAGCAGTAGTTCTCTCTCTCTGTATAGGAGATAGGACTTATTGTAATCATTTCTTATATATATCAGTACCTTTCTTTTGGCCAGACAACTACTCATTGTCTTACGACTTTGTTTTTTTACTTTATCAAGACTGATCACTGAAGTGATCTGACACACACACAAATAACCGTTTCTCTGATATGCCTATCTTTCAGCTGCTGACTGCCTTGCTCTATTTGCTCAGTTTTACTGAAGTTTTTCTTATGTCAGTAGTTTGGGACTTCAGTATTAGAATCTATAATGGTTTTGGCATCATCAATTAGGGGGAAATTGTTGGGTTATGAGTTAGTGGTTTGTCTTAACAACCACTTAGAGGATACTTAGTATTATTTTATCAGTAGTTCTTGTAATAGGACCTATCTGTCTATCGGTAATGGGGGAAATCATAGTGCTTCATTACTATGGAATTGAGGATCCCAAAACCGTCTTGTACCTTTGTGTAGTGTCGATAGGACTAGATGATGTAATAGGCTAGACGGATTATATTTTTCATTATCGTTTTTGTCTAAGTCCTGTACGGGGTAAATGTTGGATTGATCTTCAGTAGAAAGTTACTTTCCAGAACCCCACGTCATCAGTGTAAGAGTTTGTGTTCTCAAGTGATCAGCTGACCTTGCTCAGTAGAAGACATCTCATCAGTTGACATACATCAGTAGAAGAACAATGTATTCAAGCTCAGTACCTTCTAGAGTCATCAGCTGATCTCGCTCAGTAGAAGTTTTGCTATCAACAGACTCAGACGAAGAAGATAGAGATCTTATCAGGTCTACTATATCTGACAGGAAACGACCCCAGTCTAACTTCATTCGAAAGTCAGCAGAAGATCATACGAGGATGAGTGAGAGTTAACTCCGATGAAGACCGATGTCTGACAAGTCTCACCTACCACAAACCTCGACCAATGAGAAGCAATCTAAGCTCTACATACTCTGACCAACTAAAGCTGCTCTCATGCACAAGTAACCAACTACTCGCAACATTTCGAACTTATGGTCGTTTTCCTTGGACGTTTGTGACACGTGGCATCGTCCTCTCCAACGGACAAATGCCTGGGTCACAACTATAAATAGAGAAGCATTTCCGAGCTCCACGCAAGGGATATCAAAGGGACTACACGCTCAAGCTTTCAAAACACTCTAGCGCTTTTTCACGAAGATCCAGCGAAGAACTTGCCTTATTAGAATATTTCTAGTTCTTCTCTCTAGAGTTATTTCTTTAGATCCCTCTTCTCTATCTAAGCTCCATTGTTCATATCCATAGCTTAGAACCTTCGAAGGAGTTCACATTTCGTGACTGTTCTTATTGTAAGAACTCCTTCATAGTTGGAGAATATCCCCTCCCCTTCAAACTTAGGTTTGGATTGTAAAGTCGCTAAGGACTATAACTTAGAAGGGTCTGTCCAATGCACATATACCTTGGCCGAGGCTTGCTCGGATTAATCAACAAAACCTCCCCGTTCAGCGAGATCGTGGACGTAGGATGTTGCGTATCCGAACTACGTTAAAAATTGCTTGTGTCATTTACTGTTTTATTGCACTGCATTCAAAATCATCTTACAAACTCATACTCTGCATAAAACGTATTTGAGAAGTGCACTAGCCAAAACTATTTAACCTGTGAAAAACACATTTTCAAACTGAGAGTAAGTCTTCGGGCCCTACACACTTATCCGCACTAAGTCTTCGACTGAGAATCAAACACTGACAAAAGTCAGTAGGAGAAACTCAATAGTTGACGCATTCTGATCCGCGATCAGAAGGTTACTATTTGACACTGTTCATCAGTCGCAACCTACAGCTCAGCTGTCCTTCGCGTTTGAGAAAAATAAACTTTTACTCATGTGTATTCACCCCCCCCCCCTCTACACCTGACACTCGTCTCCGGACCAACAATTCGGTTCGATTATTTGATGGCTAAACCAAAAAACCGAATGGAAAATCTAAAATAATAAAAAAGCAAAACTAAATCTAAGACTACTTTTAAAGCAAGGAAAATTAAGTGTTTGGTCAAACATGTTATGTATTTGGAGGAAAATAAATAAATAAAAATTACATCTCAGCTTTTTCTTCATACGGAGGCCAGGTTCCCGACAACCAATTTGACAAACACAAGGTTGGCCTTTCAGCAGCCAATGAGATGGTGCGAAGTGACGCTTTCTTATTATTTGGTTATATTTTCCCTCTCAATATATAAAAATTCGAGTATATTTTTTACATATATTTATAAAATAAAAAATAAAAAGAATTAATAAATATACTCCCCCGTCCCAGCCGACTTGTTTTGTTTGGTTTGGGCACGAATATTTTGGTGAGTGGGTGGTTGTATGTAGAGTAGTAGGTGATTGTGTGTGGAAAGTGGGAGTTTGTGTAGTAATTATTTTCCTTTTTAGGAAACAAGACAAGTCGGGTGGAACGGTCCAGAAAGGAATACAAGACAAGTCGGGCGGGACGGAGGGAGTATTAAAATTCGTAAGTTTTGATTCTCTATAAATAGAGACCAATTTCTTATACATTTTCATACGCTCAAATCCTATCATTTCTCTCTTTTTATTCTTATTCTACAATTCAAAACTACAATTCCAAAAACCTTTTTTTACTCCCAAAGCTATGATCCAGATTTTGGAAATTTTCCGCCTTCAAGTTCTGTGTAATTTAAGTTGTTTGTTGTTTTAATTTTGTCTTCGATGGTGTCATATGTTTTATTAATATATTTTTTATGAGTTTAATAGTTTTTTTTATAATTTAAGTTAATTTTATTATTATTAAAAACTATAATATTAAAATTACGAAATTATATAAAATAGTTAAAATTTATAATTTTATAATTGAGTGGTTGGATATTTGGAGTGATCGGGAATAAAACAGAAAAATAGAAGAGGTCGGATTGAGGAAAAAATTGAAAGAATATAAACAAGTGAAAAATTAATTAAATATTAAAGTAATTGGGTGTTTGAAATGTTTGGGATGATTGAGGATAAAAGTAGTCTAAAGCAAAAATTTTGATTTGGTTTGATACAATTCAAAATGTTTGGTTAACCGGTTCGATGCACACCCTTTTTTTTAATGACGAGGGTAACTCCCAGCCGCTACCGAAATGCGCACTGGGTATATAAACAAGTGAAAAATTAATTAAATATTAAAATAATTGGGTGTTTGAAGTGTTTGGGATGGTTGGGGATAAAAGTAGCAAAAATTTTGATTTGGTTTGATTCAATTCAAAATGTTTGGTTCGTTTGGTTAACCGGGGTGTTTGAAGTGTTTGGGATGGTTGGGGATAAAAGTAGTCTAAAGCAAAATTTTTGATTTGGTTTGATTCAATTCAAAATGTTTGGTTCGTTTGGTTAACCGGTTCGATGCACACCCTTTTTTTTAATGACGAGTGTACATTGGGTAAACCATGTTCCTGTGCTCTAGCCTGCAAACAACACATGAGAGTTCAACCACCCTAGGCAGGCTCACACATAGCGGTCTTGGTGAGTTTTGAACCCATAATCTTTCGGCCACAGGCTACCCACCTTAACCGCTACGCCATCTCAAAGGGACGTTCGTTGCACACCCTTATTTGTACTTTGCGTGGTTTGGGAAAATATACTCAAAACTTAGTTATTGCCTTCATTACATAAAACATGAATGAATGAAATATTTCAACATGCATAGCCTACACTATTTTCATAATAAAAAATAAAAAAACATTGAAAATAAATTTTATCAAACATTATATTTAACTTTTTCCTACTTTTCCGGTTTATCTTACATCGACCTAAACAAATCTAGTGTTGGGCTAGGTTCTAATAATTGGGAAGTGTGAAATGGCCAGTTTGGGCTTAATTATAGAATTTTGATTGAACTTTTGCCGGAGAGTTAAACAAAATCCCACTCTCGGTTTTTTTATTAGAGAGGTAAGATGATAATATACACCCTCAGTCCGCTTCAATTGACTCATTTTTTTCGGCACAAAAATTAAAAGGAATAGTTGATTGTGTGTAGAGGAGTGAGTTCCACAAAGAAAAAATGAGAATTGATGTAGTAATTATTTTTCTTTTTAGAAAATGAGACAAGTCAAATAATACAATCCGAAGAGGAAAGCGAGACAAAGTCATGCGGAATGGATGGTGTAATTGATTTCTTATGTAATTCACAACTACTAATTCATTATAAGAATCTAATAAAGAATATTATAATTGTTTATTTTCTTTGGAAGGAGAAAGTACTGATGATAGAGGAATGATTAGAAAATTTGATGCTTGCTCCTCCACCTCAAAATATTCAAATTATCACGAAATTCATAAATCCGAACTGGAATACAATTATATTTATAGTAATGACAACACTTAAGGTGAAGCAATGATACTCCGGGAAGTATAAAAAATTACGAAATGGCCGTATAAGATTCCCCAGCTGATTATCTTAAAGGAAACAGATTTCTTTATATAAAGGAAACTGATGTAGAAATGATAATTGGAACCTGACCCATGACACTCGACTCGTCTCGTCTCGTGATGGGGTGGGTAATACCCAAATCCGTAGAAGCATAGGGCGGGTCTGGATTTAATTTGTGTGGGTCTGGGTCGGGTCTGAATTCAATTTCTCTATCCATCTCGTCTCACACAACCCCACTCCAGACTCGCATTATTAATTTTTTTTATTAAATCTGTTTTACATTATTTGAATTCTCTTATTCTTGAATTCATACTCATATATAATAATACATGACAACCATGATAAGAAAATTCAAACAAAAAGACTTTCATTAATAAAAAATAATAATTAAAAAATAAGACAATATTAGCAATTCGAATCACACCAATGGCTCTGGGACTGGGTATACCTATCCCGTGCTAATTGTTGGGAGATGATTCAGTAGCTTAGTGCGTATAGATTTGAATGATCTCAAAACCTTACTTTGATTGGTGAATCATTGAGTTGTATTTGTTCTGTCTCTGAGTGTTTCAGGTTCAGTAGACATCCTTCCAACATGGTTCAGGCGTTTAGTTCTGTCTGCTGATTCTTCAGTAGACTATCAGCCTCAATACTATTAGAAGAAGACTCAGTAGTGCTGGACTTAGCGAGAGTAGCATATCGAAAGGAGTCGTGGAACCTGGACTCATCGGGAGCGCTTCACCGAACTCGGAGTTGATCTTCGAAGAGCTGGGACTCGCGAGAGTATGCTACTAAACGTAGATCAGACTCAGCAACGGCCAGACAGTCTCCTGACTGTCAGTAATCTTATAAGTCAAATCAGCAGAGTCATACGAGGTACAGAGAAGTCAGCTTCAGATCTGTCTTGAAGTTTGTTTGTCTCACCTACTTTCGTCAGCCTCGACCAATGACGAGCAGCCAGCTGTCTACTTTCTGATTAAAGCTGCAAGTCAACATTTTCCCGAAAATAGAGGGAAAAAACTCTGCCACCATTCTTTGAAAGAGTCGTTAGCTACCCAAAAGAGAGAGACACATGGATCATCGTCTCCAACGGATCTTTCCATGCCTCTCATCTATAAATAGAGGGAAGAATTCAAATCGAAGCTCACTTAGAAATCAAGAACATACGATCAATTACGAGCAACTTTGAATTGACTTAAAGCTTTCCGCTAGATCTTCAAAGAGTTAATCCAAGCGAAAGGCGACATTCTTGCTCAAAGGGAACCGAGCTGAATCAGACTTATAGCCTCTACTATCTAAGCGATTGAACACGAACCCAGAGTTTATACCTCATGTTCGTCGCTCTAGAAGCCACTTTCTCGTTCCCTTCCCTCTAACCTAAGCTCGGCAGACCATATCTATAGCTTAGATCGAAGGAGTTCATCCTTGAACTGTTCTTTATTGTAAAGAACTCCTTCATAGTTGGAGAGTTTGTCAAACACTTTAGTTTGATACCTTGTAAACTGAGACTTGCTCAGTATAATCACTAAGACCAGTGTTTGTCCAGTGCACAAGACTAAGACTAACTCAGTATAATAAAATAGCCTCCTAATCTTTTCGGGACAGTGGACGTAGGATTGTTGGATCCGAACCACTTTAAAAATCGTTGTGTTCTGTGTGTTTCTATTTTACTGTTGCATTGATTACTATTCATACTGAAAATATCTTTCAAATCATTCAACCGTGTTTCAAAGAAAGCTTAAAAGATCGCACTAATATATCAAAACAATTTTTCTAAAAATGTTTTCTAACTCAACCGAATTGGGCCTACACATTTCCGCACTGGGATCGAACCTCTACCGAACGGCACCGAATTCTGACCTAAGTCAGCTAGTAGGCCTCAATGAAGTCAGTCACTCTGACACGCGATTCAGAACAGCTTATCTGATCTACTGAACTTGTTCAGTACAACATCTTCTTGAAGAGGACTGTTCACGTTTTAAGTTGAGAAAGTTTTCGAGTGTATTCACCCCCCTCCCCCCCCTCTACACCTGAATGTTTATCTCGGGACCAACAATTGGTATCAGAGCAGGAGTTCTCTAAGACTCTTGTTTTCTCGAAACCGGTCTACTTGAACGAATACGTAAAAACGTTTTCACTGCATATCATTCTTCATTCATATCACGGTTTACAATGCCTCGATATGTCGGGAATCAAAGTGGGTACCCATATTCTCGGTAGAGAACTACGGGGTATGGCGAGTCAGATTGGAAGCTCATCTGACTTCCCTCCACGACAGCATGACAAAGGTACTGGGAGACGGACCTATCGTTCATATGATTGATAGTGTCGAAGTCCAGGATCCAGCACAAGGAGGTGACATGGTGACTGGGAAGAAGATCCCTAAAGACAGAAGCCTTTTCACCCAAAGGAGAAGAAGCTTCACAATCTAGACCGGGTTCCCAGAAATGCCATACTGACCACACTGAGTGATTCCTATATCAGAAGCGTTCAGGACTGCAAGTCCGCGAAGGAACTCTGGGATGCTCTAGCGCTACTGAGTCGGGGGACTCAGAAGATCAAAGCAAACAAACTAGCGCTGGAACTTCAGAAGCTGGGGAGACTGTCTCTCATGCCTGGCGACACCATTGAAGATCTCAACGTCAGATTTACGGATCTGATGAACACTATCAACGGGCTTGGGAAGACATTCTCCAACCGAGAAATGAATCTCAAAATATTGAGAGCACTGCCGGACAAACATTGGACTCCATTTGCTACATTGCTTAGACATTCTGACCTTGATATTGTTTCTCCTGATCATATCTTTTCAGAATTAAAAGCTGAGGAGTTCGAGTTCGGCCTACCCCAAAGGAAGCAGTGAGCTGAAGCTGACACTCAAATCGACCATGCTTTCAAAGCATCAGTCAGCACAGCAACTCCCGCATCTAGACAGACAGAGCCTTCAATCAGTGATCTACAAGAAGGAAACCTCGCTAAGAAATATGCACTGCTCGCCGTGAAGTATCAGAAGAAGAAGGAGAGGCGCGGAAAACTCTCTAGAGTCGTCAGAGACTCAAAGGGTAAGTCAAAATATACACCCAAGCGCACTCTTGAATCACATACTTCTGATGGCAGGAAACAGGAGGACTCAGCTCAGTTGAAAGACAGTGAGAGCAAAGAAGATAGGGTCACCACCTGTTACAACTGCAAGAAGGAAGGACACTACCAATATGACTGTCTTGAGCTCAGTACAGCTGAGAGAGCAACACGTGAAGCTCGAATGGAGAAGTTCATCAAGAAGCGTCAAACCTATATTGTCGGTGAACTCTCAGACGACTCTGATGAAGTCGACTCCTTCATGGATTCATCAGACGATGACGCGGTATTCATGGCCATAGAGCTTGAAGAAGATGCTGAAAAGTGTCTTATGGCAGGAGAAGAGGATGAGGTAAACTCTCACGCTCCATTTAACTCCTCTTCACACTGCACACACGATACTATTTCAGGTGCAGAAGAGAATCTAGACGTCTCGATCGTGTATGAAGAACTATTAGACGAGCAAATTCAGATGAGCCTGTAGCTCAGTAAGACTCTTCAGGAGTTGGATACCCTGAAAGTGGAAAATCAGAGACTTTCTCAGGAGAGTCAGGTTGCTACTGAGTCAGAAGGACTTGTGTTGAGACTCAAAGAGGAGATTAACTCTCTGATGACCAAGTCTCAGCATCAAGAAGATCAGATCTCAGTACTGACCAATGACTTGACTAAGAAGGATACTGAACTAAGTCTACTGAAGCAAGAGTTGTCAGGACTTCAGACCGAGCATGAAATACTTAAGAAGAGTGATGATGTCTGGAGGAATCTGATGACGGAGCGGTACATGGGCGCTGAAAAGAAGCTTGAGGCAATGCTAGCCAGCAACAAGCCTAAGCACTGCAAGGAGGGACTCGGGTTCATCCATGGAGCCTCCTCATTTGCCCCAGTACGCTCAGAGAACCGGCTAGCTAATAGGTTTGTTCAAGGGGAGACTATCAATGTTGAGATCCTGAATCCCCTAGCAAAGAACAAACAGAAGATGAAAGCACCTCATCCTAGCTATCAACATTCTGACAAGAAGATTAGCTCAAAATCACCCCAGTTCAGTGAAGGGGGAACTAGCAGAGTTAAGTGGGCTGATCAGTATGGACCTCCGTAACTGACACATCCAGCTCAGTATGGGTCATATTACTATGATCCTAAAGTCAGGAGAGGATCTAGAAGTCAGAAAAGGAAGAAGAAAGCCATTCAGAAGGCTAAGGTCAGTAGTTCACCAATTCAGAAGATGAGGACTCCTGAACCAGTAAAGCCTCAGAAGTCAGCATCGACCAGTCAGTGGTCAAGTATGTTGATCAGAGTGGAAAGAAACTGTCTAAGACCACCAGGGTCGTGAGACAAATTTGGGTTTCCAAAACTAACATCTAAGGACCCAAAATCAAAAATAAAGGGTACATGAATATAATTCTGTTTTGCAGGTGCACAAGGACCCTTGGTATGTGGACAACGGATGCTCTAGACATATGACATACCAGAGGAATCTACTGAATAATTATACTACTGAAGAAGGACCCAGAATCGAGTTCGGAGACAATGCAAAAGGCTATTACCAGAGGCTATGGAACACTCAGCATTGGAACCACCACAGTTCCAAGAGTATCATATGTTGAAGGACTTCAGCATAATCTTCTCTCCGTTAGTCAATTTTGTGATAACTCGAATAGAGTGATTTTTTACGTTGTTTTTTGTGATGTCATTGATAAATCTACAGGGAAAACAGTGTTATCAGGTTCGCGCAAAAAGAATATCTATGTAGCTGACTGGAAATCAGCTGAACCTGAAGCTTGCTTGCTGGCGAAGAACGATAACGTAACGGGGTGGCTCGGCACGTAAGACTCGGCCCATCTCAACTTCAAGACGCTCAACAAGCTAGCTAGAAACGCTCTAGCAAGAGGACTGCCGAATGAAGTATTCAGCAAAGACACTCAGTGTGAAGCATATCTGAAGGGAAAGCAAACAAAGAAGCAAAATCTGCCTGTTCCATCGCCTTCCACTGATGGAATCATTCAGCTGCTATATATGGATTTATTCGGTCCAGTCTCTCCGGTGACGATCAGAGGCAAAAAGTATGCTTTAGTGGTCATTGATGACTACTCGCGCTACACATGAGTCATATTTATTGCCAACAAGTCTGACGTCAAAACAGAGTTGCCTACGCTTGTGAAAAGGCTCAGTGTCGAGAAGAACACCAAAATCATAAAGATACATTCAGACCGAGGGACTGAGTTCCTGAATTCGATAGTGGAAGAGTTCTGCAAAGCTGAAGGCATAGAGCATGAGACGTCTGCCGCGCGCACGCCTAAACAAAATGGGATTGCTGAAAGGAAGAACAGAACACTCAAAGAAGTTGCAAGAACCCTGCTCGCAGACTCAGGACTCCCATCTAAATTCTGGGCAGAAGCAACTGACACTGCATGTTACACTTAGAACAGATCTCTACTGACAAAGCAGCATCAGAAGGCACCATATGAATTATGGAACGGCAGGAAGCCTTTCTTATCTTATTTCCATATTTTTGGGTGTTCGTGCTTTATCCACAATAATGGAAAGGACCAGTTACAGACTTTTAATAGCAAGTCAGACCATGGAGTCTTCTTAGGATACTCCCGGGTCAGTAAAGCCATCAAAGTTTTTAATTACCGGACCCTTTGCGTGGAGGAAAGCCCTCTTGTTGTTTTTAATGAGTTTGCTACTGAAGATAGGAGCAGAAACTCAAAATCAGAATCTGAGGACATCAGTAAGCAGATACATGATCTGAGCTTAAAAGATAAAGATGGAAAGATCCAGCTGTGTTAGGATGATGATTCAGAAGAGGAAATTGAAGATAAGACTACTGAATCTCAGCCAGCAGCAGATGTAGCTGAACAGATTGAGTCTATTGAATAGAGCCAATCCCAGGTAACTCAGGTCGATGAAGAAACTCAAGTAGTAACTGAGACCTCTACTGAGGATAATAATTCAGGGGGAACGAATGAAGTTCCTGAGCTAAATGCCCCTGAACCTGGTGACTCAGTAGACCCAACTCTTGTAACTGAATTGCTTCAATCTCTGAATAGTACAACCGAAATGCCTAACTCACCTACTATCTGTGTTGAACAAATTTCAGATGAAGAGTTAAAACATCATCGATCGTGGTTGGACGCTCACACTTCTGACTTAATTATTGGAGATCCTTCAGCTAGTGTAACGACAAGATCTAGATTTTTTCAGGGAGAAAGCGCATTATATTCCCGCTTCTTGTCTATCGAAGAACCTCGGCCGGTTGAGGACACACTTAAGGATACCGGATTGATCATTGCCATGCAAGAAGAGCTAAATCAATTCGCGAGAAACGAAGTATGGGAGCTTGTTGACGCACCCGACATCAACATGTGATCAGAACTAAATGGGTCTTCAAGAACAAGCGAGATGAAAACAACTTCACAGTAAGGAACAAAGCGAGACTCGTGGCAAAAAGCTACTGTCAAGCCAAATGGATAGATTTTGACAAAACCTTCGCTGCAGTTGCAAGATTGGAGGCAATCAGACTATTCCTAGCCTACGCAACACATCAACGGTTCAGAGTCTATCAAATGGATGTGAAGTCTGCATTCCTGAAACGCGTACTAAAGAAGAAGTCTATGTAGAACAGCCTCCCGGTTTTCAGCAGGGACATCAGGTTTATAGACTCAGAAAGGCTCTGTATGGGTTAAAACAAGCACCCAGGGCTTGGTACGATACCTCGTCTGAGTTTCTTCTTCATAAAGGTTTTCAGAAGGGCACAGTAGACCGCATATTATTCAGCATTCGACTGGACAACAACATATTACTTGTGCATATCTACGTAGATGACATGATATTCGGCTCAAAGAATGTCATCATATGTCAGCAGTTCGAGAAAATGATGAAGGATAAGTTCGAGATGTCGATGATGGGAGAGATGAATTATTTCCTCGGTTTTCAAGTCAAACAATCTGAGAAGAGAACATTCATCAATCAAGGCAAATACACTCGAGACCTCATCAAGAAATTTGGTTGCACATCCGGCAAACCAATCAAGATCCCGATGAACACGAATATAAAAATTGATCTTGATAAAGAGGGAGTATCAGTAGACCATACTGAATTTCGTGCTATTATTGGTTCATTATTATATCTAACTACTACTCGACCTGACATAACTTATGCTGTAGGTGTCTGCGCTTGATTTCAGGCGAATCCTAAGCAGAGCCATATGGACTCAGCAAAGAAGATTCTCCGCTATCTCAGAGGAACACCTGACATGGGTTTATGGTATCCAGCAGATGATAATATTGAACTAACAGGTTATTCTGATGCTGACTATGCAGGATATATGATTGACCGAAAATTAACTTTTGGAACTTGTCAGTTCCTTGGCAGTAAGCTGATCTCATGGTTCTCAAAGAAACAACATTCAGTAGCGACGTCAACTACTGAAGCTGAATACATGGCTGCCGGAAGTTGCTGCGCCTAAATCCTTTGGCTGAGACACCAGCTAGGCGACTATGACGTCATTCAGAATGAAGTGCCGATCTTCTGCGACAGCTCCAGTGCAATTGCAATCACTCAGAACCATGTACTTCACACTATATGCAAGCACGTGGACACCAGACACCATTTCATTTGTGATCATGTCGAAAAGAAGGATATCAGGATGGAGAAGATCCATACTGACCACCAAAGGGCCGATATTCTGAACAAGCCTCTAGTTGAAGCAAGATTCACAGAACTTTCAGTAGAGCTAGGTATGCTGGACCCTACTGACTCCAGTCAGTAAGTGGATTCAGGAGAGGAGCATTCAGCAAAGGGGAATGTTCACTCTCGCATCGAACTTATTCAAGACATGGAGATTCAAAGAACCATCTACATGAGGTATCAATTGACTACGATGTTCAGCTGACAGGTTTGCGTATCTCCACTCAGTAGCCAATATCATATTTTATGCATTAATGATTCAGATTCAACTTCGTATTCAATGCCTTAGAAAATGTTATTTAATATAACGATTTACATTTAATACACGACATTCTATGCTAAGTATGCTGAACTCTGCGGCGCATTAAATGCATGTCTAATCAAGTTACTTATTTGGCTATATACAACTGTAATTTGACTTAGGCGGCTATTTTGATCATTACCTATTTTATAACATTAAATCATGGTCGTCCATCTCATAAAGCAGATTTGAACTGAATCGTTGATATAAAACTGTTCACCTTCTTGATCATATAAAACATGTTCAAAGTCTGAAAACCGCCATTTTCGCTCTGCAACGTTAAACCCTAAAACTTTCTGAGAATTTAATCTACTATTTGCATACATCTTCCATAACCTCTCAGAAATCTTTACGGTAAACTTACATGCATATTTAATATTCTATGATTATTTGCTATATTTTTTTTCGATACTGATATCTCGTTTTGCAGATTATAGACATGGCTTCTACGAATGTTGTTGTTGCTGCCCCGGGCAACCTCGTAGAAATCCTGGAGAGAGACCGTGTTTGGTGCGAGCCAATCATGGAGTTCGACTCTTGTGATCTGGACTTCATGACAAAGATCTTCGAGGCGCTGAGAGCGTCTGGCCTTGAGGGATTCTTGTCGAGGAAGCTGGCCTTCTTCCTCCCGCGACAAGTATCGGAGTTATATTTGAACTCCAACACAGTGGATGATGGAGATATTGTGGGACGCTTTCTCATCCATCATGTGATAGATCCTACTCGCGCAGATTCAGAAATCAAACAAATGTCAATAAAGTAAGCTCTTCAGCGGAGCTTTCAGTTGCCCAACATAGGTATCAGTGTGACGGGATAAAAAGATGACATGCTGGACGAGTATTTGGAGATCTTCTGTGGCGAGCCCACGTCATTCAGGGCTGCCTTCCCGAAGAACTCAATGCTGCAGAAATTCAGAGCGCTGGCGTACATAGTCACTCAGATCTTGACTAGCCAAGCGGGATCATTTGATCAGGTGTCCAGACCTAAGCTACAGATGATGATGGCGATTTATGATAGAGCACAGTCAACCGGGACGTAATTCTTCCTAAAAGAGTTCATGACTCAGGCTGCAAAGTTTGATAAAGCTACGAGCTGTCTCACTGTCAAAGGGAAGCTTCTTTACGGGATGAAGCTGACAGTGATGATAGAGGACTTCTGTAGTGCTGACCACATCGCGTATGCTGACAAGGGGTACTTCAACCCAAAGAAGATCCCCTTTCACACACAGGCGACAGCACCCTACAAAGAATTGGGAGCGTGGCTTGCTGAGCCCAAGAAAGGATCGAAGAAGTCCACCACCCCAACCAAGAAGAGGTCGCCTCCCAAAACTGCTCAGAAGACACCATCGAAGAATCAGAAGATGGTATCTAAGGCAGTAGTTGTCCCTCCGTTCAGACTGCGTGATGAGGCAGATTCATCTGAGAAAACTGTCTCACTGGAGAAGGCAGTCTCCACTGAAAAGGGAGAGATAGTGGAACAGGGGTCAGATGTTGAGCCTACTACTCCTACTACTCAGACCCCACTCAATGTTCCACCTCTCAGCAGTATCCCATCTGCTGAGAAAGAGATATCTCCAATCGAGGTAGAAGACTCGGAGACAGCTTCAGAAGCCGAGACCATTGGGATGGAGGCTTCAGCTCTTCAAACTAGAGCCTCCTGAGAAGTCTCAGAGGCCATTCCAGAGATATCCAGTCATCCTGACTTGGTTACTCTCCCCAGGCAGGCCAGACTTCATACTCTGATCAGGTTCCAGGCATGGTCAACTCTTAACAGCCGATCCAACACCATACCTGCGAACAAGCACGAGGAGGAGCTGATCATCCGCGAGAAGATATGCTATTCTGAGCCTGCGGATCTCTGCTCCAAGGAGGACTTAAGGGCGGCGATGCTGGCCATGCTGAATGATTGTGTCCCGACTACAGTAGTCGCGCCTTTAGATGGGTCTAATCCTGATGATCAAGACCCGCCCAGTGATTCAGGCCCTGAGAAGCCTGTTGAGGGATCTAAACTGGAGGAGGTGCCCAACCCCAACTGCTGAAGTTCCACTCAGCATCCTCCCTCCAGTCAAGTCGGCGGCTGGTACCTCTCAGACCACGGACCCAGTACAGCTTCTGCTGGGGTCTGCATTCGAGGTAGCGCCCAGCCCCAAAAGCCGACGCTCCAAGACTGTGGCCAAGGCCCTGAGAAGTCAAGGTGCATAGAACAGACTTCTGGCCAAGGCTGTCTACAAGACGTGGAAACAGTCGACTCTAGCTTAGAGTAAGGAGATGAAGGAGCTCATAACCTCCATTCAGAACACACCGGCTTCAGACTTCTCCACTATTTTCTCAAATGCTCTATCCACTCAGAGAGCAGAGTTCGAAAGGCAACAAGCACTGATGGAAGCTGCCCAGAAGAAACTACTCGAAGATTTTAAAGCAGCTCAGTCAGCCCATGTTGAATCCGTTTCTTTAATGAGTCAAGCCTCAGAGCTTAGACTTCAAACAATCCAGAAGACTCTAGAAGAAAAGATGGATAATAAGTTGCAGGCCATTCAAACCGTGGTGGATTCTTCACATAAGAAGTATGGCGATGAGCTTATCGAAGAAAGGAATGAACTCCACCTCCGCCTCGAGAAAATGCAGGCAGCTTTGGATCAGCTGGTCACGGCATACGAAGGTCTGAATAAGAAGATTCTGGTCCCTGCCCCTGGCTCAGTTGATGATGCCAAAAAGGGGGAAAGGGAAAAGACACTAAGAGCACCGAGGGGGATTAGATCAGTAAGAGGAGCACCTGGACGTCAATCTGCTCCTATTGACTCCCAAGGTAAAGGTCAGGACCAGGGTATCTCAGCAGCAGGAGATGTAGAGCCTGCTGAGACCGGCTCAAGCGGCTCAGGACCAAAAGACTCAGCAACCCAAACTCCCAGTGAACATATCAAGGAGGTTGTTGACTTGATTGAGGAGGACTCTGATGAGGAGGAAACTCCTCTGCCTCCTCCGGTGCAGGTAAGGGGAAGAAACTGCTGAAACTCCCAACCCCACCAAAGAAAGGAGCTAAGAGGTTCATTAGTCATGGAGAGAGCTCAGATTGAGGCAGATGAGAAGATCGTCCGGGAAATTGCTGTGGAAGAGGAACATGTACCGTCGTACGTCCCCTCTAAGGAACAAGAGTTGGAGATGAAAGAGATGTGGGACACGATGGAAAGGGCTCTAGACAGAACTGCTGAAGCCAGACAAATCAAAGAAGCTCGTGAAAGACTGTGGCAGGCTGACTTAGAAGCTTTGAGAATAAGAACTGAGAAAGAGGCGAGAGAAAGGGTACCTGACAAACAAGCTGAGATTCCGTATAGGTACAGACGAGCCAAGAAGCCTACTGATCTGAAGATCCATAGATGGCCAAGGATTGATCAATGGATGCCATGGGAGCGGACTCAGAGATGGGAAACTCTCAAAGCTGAATTTGTGAAGAGATACTTTGTTTGGAAGTTCTGGCCAGACATGGACAAGATTACTACATTCGCTGAATGGCTTCTGGTAAGCGACCCTGAGATCTATGCAAGAGTCCAAAAAGCCTTAGCTGAAAAAGAAAATGTCAGAGTTCCTGTTCCTAGACCGCTGCCTCCTCCACTGAAGCTTGATGGATCACTGCATAGTGGAGTAATAGAAGGAGAGGTCAACAATGCTATCGAAGTCTTCGATCTTGAAGAAAATGTTCCTGCTGATATGCTGAAGATATAGAAGCTCAGGAAAGACACCTATCAGATGTATGGATTGTCGTTGCCAGAGGAGAAGTCAAGAGATTTCAAAGCACGGATCCAGCAGTTCAGGAGATAGTTAGCTTCCTTGTATCTTATTTTGTTTTCTAGAATAGCATATGATGTAATGTACTGAATTTTCATATCTATAAAACATCCTTGTTGTTCGGCCCGACAATACCTTATTGTCTTCATGGCCTTGTTTATTTATGCTTAACACTCAGAATCACCTAAGTGATTACTGACTCACACACTCACTGCTGATATCTGTGTTTGTCAGTTTTTGCTTAGCTGATTGATCTGTCTCTTTAGAAGCATGAGGGAACATATTGTATAAGGATGTTCGGGGGGGAAATTGTTGTTAGATTTCGTATAGGCTCGATAGTTCTCTCCCGCATTCCCTCGTAGTTTAGAACTTGATGAACAACTCCACCGATTCTACTTGTAATATTTGTAAGGAGTTTATCTCTCGAGAGTTTATAGTGTTAGGTTTTGGCATCATCAAACAGGGGAAATTGTTGGGAGATGATTCGGTAGCTTAGTGCGTATAGATTTGAATGATCCCAAAACCCTACTTTTATTAGTGAACCATTGAGTTGTATTTGTTCTCGTCTCTGTCTCTCGAGTGTTTCGATTCGGCAGACATCCTTCCTACATGGTTCGGTCGTTCGGTTTTGTCTCGCCGATTCTTCGCAGACTATCGCCTCGACACCATGAGAAGAAGACTCGATGAATCTTGGACTCGGCAGAGCAAAGATATCGAAAGGAGTCAGTGGAACTGGACTCAGCAGGAGCAGTTCACTGAACTCGGAGTTGATCTTCAGTAGAGCTAAACTCAGCAGGAGTATGCTACTAAACGTAGATCAGACTCAGCAACGGCCAGACAGTCTCCTGACTGTCAGTAATCTTATAAGTTAAATCAGCAGAGTCATACGAGGTACAGAGAAGTCAGCTTCAGATTTGTCTTGAAGTCTGTTTGTCTCACTTACTTTCTTCAGCCTCAACCAATGACGAGTAGCCAACTGTCTACTTTCTGATTAAAGCTGCAAGTCAACACTTTTTGGAAATGGAGGGAAAAGACTCTGCCACCATTCTTTGAAAGAGCCGTTAGCTGCCCAAAAGAGAGAGACACATGGATCATCGTCTCCAACGGATCTTTCCATGCCTCTCATTTATAAATAGAGGGAAGAATTCAAATCGAAGCTCACTTAGAAATCAAGAACACACGAGCAATTACGAGCAACTTCGGATTGACAGAAAGCTTTCCGCAAGATCTTCAAAGAGTTAATCCAAGCGAAAGGCGACATTCTTGCTCAAAGGGAACCGAGATGAATCAGACTTGTAGCCTTTAGTATCCAAGCGATTGAACACGAACCCAGAGTATATACCTCACTGTTCGTCGCTCTAGAAGCCACTTTCTCGTTCCTTCCCTCTAACCTAAGCTCAGCAAACAATATCTATAGCTTAGATCGAAGGAGTTCATCCTTGAACTGTTCTTTATTGTAAAGAACTCCTTCATAGTTGGAGAGTTTGTCAAACATTTTAGTTTGATACCTTGTAAATTGAGACTTGCTCAGTATAATCACTAAGACCAGTGTTTGTCCAGTACACAAACCGACTGAGACTAACTCAGTATAATAAAGTAGCCTCCTGATCTTTTCGGGACAGCGGACGTAGGATTGTTGGATCCGAACCACTTTAAAAATCGTTGTGTTTTGTGTGTTTCTGTTTTACTGTTGCATTGATTACTGTTCATACTGAAAATATCTTTCAAATCATTCAACTATGTTTCAACAAAGCTTAAAAGACTGCACTAATATACCGAAACAGTTTTTCTAAAAATGTTTTCTAACTCAACTGAATTGGGCATACACATTTCCGCACTATACTGAACCTCTACTGAACGGTACTGAATTCTGACCTAAGCCAGCTAGCAGGCCTCAGTGGAGTCGGGCCACTGTCACGCGATTCGTAACAGCTTATCTCGGCTCATCGAACCTGTTCAGTACGACATCTTCCTGAAGAGGACTGTTCGCGTTTTAAGTTGAGAAAGTTTTCAGGTGTATTCACCCCCCCCCCCCCTCTACACCTGAACGTTTATCTCGGGACCAACACGAATCCGGAGCTAGTTCTAAATTTCCGCACCGTGTAGATCTGGGTCCCTAAATCTAAGATGTGGGGCGGGTCCAATTACTATACTATCCAGCTCCGACTCGCAAACTTATCATCCCTATTGTGATGAGACTCACAAAATTCTAATACTCCCTCCTCTTCCATGAGTTCTCACACAATTATCGCTCAATTCAATTATAAAGAATTAAATAATATATACTCCCTTCGTCCCATAAATAATTTTTCTCTTTCTTTTCCGGAACGTCTCATACAATAGCGGATCCAAGAGGGGGCGAGTGAGTGCAAACGTCTCCCTGAATTTTTGTGCAATACTACGAGTTATCTTTTATTTCTGGTAATTTTTATACTTGTCTCCCCCCCCCCCTCCCCTGAAATTTTTAAATTTGTTATCATAACTTTGAAAAATATTAAAAAAGTATATTAAGTGTCGAATATTTTAGTGGAGATGTATATCTGGAGTTTTGGACACCTATTTTGGTAGAGTTAATATATATAACTTTATGCAATTAATATATTATGTTCGTTTTTTCTTTTTTCATATACTTGATTAATCTAAAATTAACAACATTTGAAGTATAAGTAAACTATCATTTAAATACTTATTAAGTCCTTAACTATTTAATATTCATAATTTCCTCAAACTAAATTTAGAGTGATGTCAAAATAGGATTGTGTATTATATTTTTTGAATAAATATAAAAAATATAGCAGTTATTCATAGAAGAAGAATATAATCTTTATATAAGTCATAAGGAAAAGTACAATTAGATTTAAGAAAAAGAAATGTGCTAAAAAAAATTTCTCCCCAAACAAAGAACATTCAAATCCCGATAAAATTCACCCCCCCTAACCAAAAATCTTAAATCCGCCCCTCGTCCCACAAATAATATCTCTTTCCTGAAAAAGCAAATTTACACACAAAATAAACTACTATTTTTTAAGGGCCCTATCATCTTTACTCATAAACTACACTCTCCTTAAATCATATGCCAGAAAAAAAAAAAAAAAAAAAAGATACATTATTTATAGACAGGAGGGAATAGGTGTTATACATTTATTAAATAAAATCAATCCTCTTAAATAATCACCGAAAAAATAATAAACAAATAAAATTGGACGGATAAAGTACTATAATACCCCCGAGGTCGGCAGAGAAGAAAAAAATTGTTTTATTATTAAGATGTAGTCGGTACTCGGTAGAGATGGAGCAGTATTATTGGTTTTACGTGCCTACACAGCTGTCGGTTGTGGATGTGAGTGATTACACCCTAAAGTAAAGTCTCTCTTTCTCTCTCTCTCGACTCCAGCAAAATTATCAATAGATCGAGAGAATATGTCGGGAAGATGCGAGCTTTTCTGTGCAATTGTTCTCGCGATCTTAATCCCTCCTCTCGGCGTTTGCATCCGCCATGGCTGCTGCACGGTAAGTTTCGTTTCACGCAGGCACAAACCCTAGCCCCTCTTTTTTCAGGATTTTCTTACAATTTCTCCGTTTGTGCAGCTTGAGTTCTTCATCTGCTTGTTGCTGACTATTTTGGGATATATTCCTGGAATCATCTACGCTCTCTACGCTATCATCTTCATCGATCACGAGCGATTCAATCAGGATTATTACCAGCTTGCTTAGTATTGCCCTCCTCTCCCTC
Organism: Lavandula angustifolia; assembly: GCA_028984105.1. Lineage (NCBI taxonomy): Eukaryota > Viridiplantae > Streptophyta > Magnoliopsida > Lamiales > Lamiaceae > Lavandula > Lavandula angustifolia. The sequence continues at coordinate 11,829,113 of CM054807.1, forward strand.
TTATCTCGTCGTTTATGTTAATTATGTATTTTCAAATTGTAGACATTTTGTTGATGACTTGTTTTACACTGATTCCAATAACTGTATGTTGATGTGTTGATTTGGGGGAACATAAGAAGTCGGTCTTACTCTTATATACAACTCAGAAAAATTGTCACAATATTGAAACTAGAAAACAATATCTTTTTATGTTCAACTTTTGCTCTTTGTTACCTCCTAAATCAGACACAATACATTCTACATTCAGATACAATAGTAGATGCTTTTAGAATAATTCTCATGCTTCATTCCATCTTCGGATTGAAATACGTATCGTTAATAGGCTTTGTTCTTGGGGTCTCATCGAGCTGTTTCCCGATAGTATTAAAGAGGACAAACAAGATAGAAAACTATCAAAACATGAGCTCTCCAATTAAGCGGATGATGAGTAATCTGTCTTTATCTCATGGGTCTAGTTGTTGCTCGGAAGGAGTCATATGTGGTCGGAAGGTCATGAGTTCAAAATCCACTAAGACCGTTCACCTATAGTTAGCCTAGGGTGGTTGAATATTCATGTGTTGTTAATTAGCGTGCATTTTGGTAGCAAATGCAGGTTAGTTTCATCATCCAAAAAAAATACAACCGTGTCAATTATCAAATTATGATGTAGTACCTTCAAGAGATCCGGTTTTACTAATCAACTAACCCCTCAAAAGATAAAATTCTTCAGGACTCCATTTCCTCAATAATCTGCCAACAACAATATATATATAGAGTGATAATAACCAATTCTTATATTTCAAAATATCATCCAAACTATAACTTGAGCAGAGAATTCAAACAATTGTATGCACAACGCTTCTACGTGGAGGCAGGAGGACTAATTCAAAGGAATCTTCTAATGAAAGATGGCAGTGAAATGATGCATTTTATAAAATATAAGTAGCCCTCTCCACTGGTCCTTATCGGATACTCTGCTTCCACCGTCAGGCCGTCTGCGATTTTATTCAATACGATTTGAGATAAAAAAAATTCAAGAAACGTACCTTCGACTAGGAAGTAGATTCAGGTCTTTTCAGTTGGCTAGAATCCGTTACTTGTGGAATGATTTTGAATCGACTAGGAAGTAGATTCAGGTCTTTTTAGTTGGCTAGAATCCGTTACTTGTGGAATGATTTTGAATATTTTGTGATATATTAAAAGCTCGGTGATTAAACATCCGAAGAATCGGAAGGCGCCGTCTGAAAACTTTATTTATTCCGGTATAGGTGGAGGGCAATGCCTATATTCTTTAGTTTAAATAGAACTCCTTACCAGCGTTGTTTCTATCTACTAAAATCAAAGTCTCTCAAGCGGAAACATATCTTTAGAGAGACTTTTGGTTGGGAGAGAGAGACAATGAACAGAGAAAAACCCTTGCTCTGGAGGGAATAAGTTGGTTTGAATCTAAATGGAGGAAGATTGGTTAATATCCAAACGTTTTTCAAGTATAAACAATAGCCCCTATTATTTATGACTAATCCACGAAATGGCTCTCCCAGTCCCATGCATACATGGATCTTCCGGCCGGTAAACACTTTAGAAAGTGTTAAATATCATTGACTTTTAATATAATTCTTATGTTCTATGCATTAAATTTTATATGTAAAGATAAATGCATGTCAATATGTCATGAAGTTTCGTTCTTTTAGAAGAAACATTTGTAACAAGGTTTTACCTTGGATTAAATATATTCAGATTAAAATTTTAAAATGAAATTAAAAAATTGGGTTTTTCTCAATACTTTTCCTACAAAACGGTAGACTTTTATTCATCAACAGATAACTTCGCTATTCTATCAATATTTACAAACTATTATTGCTCACTGAAAACAGCATATACAACACAACAGAAAATCAAGTACAGATGCCGGATTAAAATTAATCCACCTCTTCAATCTTCGGCCCTGCACCACCACTACCACGTGCTGTGCCACCGCCTCCGCCAGCCATGTCCTCATCCATGGGAGCGCCGCCACCGCTGCTTTGATACATCCTAGATATGATTGGATTGCAAATGCCCTCCAGTTCCTTGAGCTTATCCTCAAGCTCATCCACCTCCGCCAGCTGATTCCTCTCCAACCACTCCACCGCCTCCTCCACCGCCTTCTCAATCCGCCCCTTATCGCCGGCATCCAACTTCGCCGCAAACTTCTCATCCCTCACCGTATTCCTCATGTTATACGCATAGTTCTCAAGAGCATTTCTCGCCCCCACCTTCTTCTTCACCTCCTCATCCTCCGCCTTATACCTCTCCGCCGCCTGCACCATCTTTTCAATATCCTCCTTGCTCAGCCGCCCCTTGTCATTCGTGATCGTGATGTTGTTCTTCACGCCGGCGGTCTTATCCTCCGCCATCACATTCAGAATCCCGTTGGCGTCAATGTCGAAAGTCACGTTAACCTGCGGTACCCCTCTCGGTGCCGGCGGAATTCCAGCGAGCTCGAATTTTCCAAGGAGATTGTTATCTCTCGTCCTCGCTCTCTCGCCTTCATAAACTTGGATCAAAACTCCGGGCTGATTATCAGAATACGTAGAGAAGATCTGTTCCTTCTTTGTCGGAATCGTAGTGTTCCTCGGAATCAAAACCGTCATAACGCCGCCGGCGGTTTCTAACCCCAGAGATAACGGCGTTACATCAAGCAATAACAGATCCTGCACTTTTTCATCCCCCTCTCCGGTCAAAATCGCCGCCTGCACCGCCGCGCCGTAAGCCACCGCCTCGTCGGGATTAATACTCTTGCATAACTCCTTCCCGTTGAAGAAATCCTGCAACAGCTGCTGAACTTTGGGGATTCTTGTGGATCCGCCTACCAAAACGACGTCGTGTATCGAAGATTTATCAATCTTTGCATCTCGCAAACACTTCTCCACCGGATCCATGCATTTCAAGAACAAATCCATACACAATTCCTCAAATCTCGCCCTCGTCACCGTCGCATAGAAATCGATCCCTTCGAACAACGAATCGACTTCGATAGTCGTTTGCGTCGTCGATGAAAGTGTCCGTTTTGCCCTCTCGCACGCCGTCCTCAGCCGCCGCAAAGCCCTCGCGTTGCCGCTTATATCCTTTTTATTCTTCCGCCTAAACTCCGCCACAAAATGGTTGACAAGGCGGTTATCAAAATCCTCGCCGCCTAAATGCGTATCTCCGGCCGTAGCCTTCACTTCGAAAATCCCTTCTTCAATAGTCAGCAACGATACGTCAAAAGTACCCCCTCCCAAATCGAAGACAAGAACATTCTGCTCGCCTCTGCTCGAGCCCCTCTTCTTATCCAATCCGTACGCAATCGCCGCCGCCGTCGGCTCATTAATAATCCTCATCACGTTCAGTCCGGTAATCGCGCCGGCGTCCTTAGTCGCCTGCCGCTGCGAGTCGTTGAAGTAGGCCGGAACAGTCACGACCGCGTTCTTAATCGAAAACCCTAAAAAGGACTCGGCGGTCTCCCTCATCTTGGTGAGCACCATCGACGAAATCTCCTCCGCCGAGAGCTCCTTCTTCTCGCCTTTGTAGGAGACAACGATCATGGGCTTCTCAGCGGCGCCGGAGACGACCTTGAAGGGCCAGAGCTGCATGTCGCTTTGGACAGAGGGGTCGGAGAAGCGGCGGCCGATGAGGCGCTTGGCGTCGAAGACGGTGTTGTGGGGGTTCATCGCCACTTGGTTCTTGGCGGCGTCGCCGATGAGGCGCTCGGTGTCGGTGAATGCCACGTAGGATGGGGTGGTTCGGTTGCCTTGGTCGTTGGGGATGATCTCGACACGGTCGTTCAGCCATACGCCGACGCAGCTGTAGGTCGTGCCGAGGTCTATACCGATTGCTTTGCTTTCGTTCGTCGCCATTGATGAGTGAGAACTGACAAGGGAAGCCTGAAATAACAAATATTTCAAAGTAGTTGGTGTGGTGAAGGTGCTCTGTTTTGTGCATGAAAAATATAAAGCGGTTTCGGAGTTGAAATGTTGAATGGATGATTCTAGAAGAGGGGCTTATGTTACGAGATTGTCCTCGAGGAAATTGAGAATTCGAATGGTTTTGTAAGTGAGAGAGGGGTGTTATCGGAATTACGTGGTTAAGTAATTGAAGTTTATCTGGATGGGGGCGGTGGTGACTTGGAAACGGCGACGTGGGAGGCGGAGGGAGAAGAGATGTCGAAATGCTGACAAATGATGAACTATACGTGCCTAGTTTTAAGGTTGTCTCTTCTGAGTAAATCGTTTATTTCAAATTAATATTTTGTTATTAGTCTCATGATTTCTATATATATATATTATAAATTTATTTTATAAATTTTTTTCAGAAACTGCACTAGATAACTTTGCTTTTTCTTATAAATCACATAAAAAATTATTTATCACACTTTATAAATGTGTTTGACAGGTGATATATAACTTAATATAGCTGAATTTAAATTTTATTATTTAATTAAAATATAAATTATATATCAAAATATGTATAAATGTAACAAAGAAAAATATAATTGTGGAACACAAAATCCCATCCGTAAAATAAATGAAAAAAATATAGATTATAGTAGACTAATTTTGTCATATAATTAGAGATGCACAGATTCAGTTCGGAGCTATCGCCAATTAAATTCGAAACTGAATTGTGGATAGATGATTTACTTTTCTTACTTTTAATTTTTTTTCCATTTTCCTTTTTACATTTCTCAGTTCCGACTTCCGATTTGTTGAATATTAGAGTACTATTTGAGTAATTTTGAAGTGTTTTTTTTTTTTTTTTTTGAATAGAACTTATTAAAATATAAAAATAATTATAGATGAGAAAGATATAAATTCTTAAAAATAGATGTTGGTCTGGAGACGGGTATCAGGTGTAAAGGGGGGTAAATACACTTGAGTTCAAGTTTTTCCTCAAACGCGAAGGTCAATCTTGTACAGAGTTTGTTACTGAACGGGTTCAGTTGCCAGTTAAGCCTTCTGATCGCGGAGCAGAGTGATTCAACGACTGAATCATTTCTACTGACTGATGTTAGTACTAAACAATTCAGTAGACGAATATTGTGTGGAATAGTGTAGGTCCGATTTTAGTTCGTCTCTTCGAAAAACGTTTTATGCAAACCAAATCAGTTTTAGCTAGTACAGTTTCAAATCTGTTTTACTGAAATAATGATTTTGTTAACAGTTTAAACACAGATGCAATAAAACAGTAAATTTCACGCGCAATTTTTAACGTGGTTCGGATACGCAAAATCCTACATCCACGGTCCTGCTGAATAAGAGATCTTGTTGATTAATCTGAGCAAGCCTCAGCAAGGTTTCTGTGCACAGGACAAAACCTTCTAAGTTATAGTCCTTAACAACTTTACAAATCAAATCGAAGTTTGAAGGTTTTGTCTCCAACAATGAAGGAGTTCTTACAATAAGAACGTTTCACTAAAAGTGAACTCCTTCGAAAGATCTAAGCTGAAGATCTAACAATGCTGGCTTAGAAAAGAGATCGGGGAACAACTCTAGAGAGAAGAACTGCTAGGATATTTCTAGGATTTCTAGTTCTTCGCTGGATGTAACAGTGAGTTTGCTAGAGTGCTTGAGAATGTATTCGTGAGCTTCTTGCGTTTTTGTTCATGTTGGTGTGTTGTAGACGTTGGTCTCTTGTGGACGATCTCTTTATATATAGTCGTGACTCATTCATAGATCAGTTGGAGAGGACCATGCCACGTGTCACAAGAGTCAAAGGAAAACGGCCATATAATTTTGAATGTCGCCGTAGAGTGGTTGGCTTTATGTGCGTGAGAGCAGCTTTTGTGTCAGAGCAGGTAAGCTTCGCTTGCTTCTCATTGGTTGAGGTATGGCGGTAGGTGAGACATGTCAGACATCAGTCTTCTAGCTGAGTTGACTTCCTCTGAACCTTGGACACTAAGTATTCCCCTGCTGACATCCGACTGATAAAGGTCAGGCTGTCGATTTTCCTCGTACGGTCTGCAACTGAGTTGCAGCTCCATTCAGTAGTTCAAGGCTAATCCTACTGAGTCTTCTTTCTGAGTCGGCGGAAGAGTAATCTTCTACTGAGTGCTTCCAGCTGCTGACTCGAAGACAAAAACTGGGCTCAGACAAAGCTCTACTAAATCTATGACAGATGTGGGGTTCTGGAACCTTAACTTCTCTGCTGAAGTCCAATCCAACAATTACCCCTTACAGGACTTAGACAAAATAAAGAAAGATCAACGCAGGTCTAGCCTATTACATCATGTCGGTTCATCACACACTCAGGGGTATGGACAACGGGTTTTGAGATCTTCAATTCCTCATAACAATTACTCATACGAAGAGGTACTGAATCACCTCCCAATAATTTCCCTCAAATCACTCATTCTGATAGAAATTAGAGGGGAATAATCGATTACCTTCCTCCTACGTATGTTGTTGCAGCTCTGATCGTTGATCGTCTGTTAGATCTTCTGATCTGTGTCCCGACCTTTTTCTCCCTATGGGTGGTTAGAGAACTGGAGAAAATCAAGATTACCCTCTCTCTCTCTCAAAAAACGTGTGTGAGTTAAGATTTTTTTGTGTATTATGATTATGAACAGAAGACTAATATATATAGGCTTCAAGAGCCAATATTATTTTAATATTTATAGCCAATTAATTTAATTATATCTCTAATGGGCTTCTACATAATTAGCTCATAATATAATTAATTAATCTATTGAACTACTAATATTTATCAATTAATTTCAGATAAATAACATTATTAAATAATGTAAAAATACATTAATCTATTAATAATGATTTCTGAGAGACAATAAATAACTAAGCAACTAATTGAGCCAGATCAGGGATCTAATACAAGAAATAAAGTAGGGCCTCAAATTAATTAATTATCTATGCTCAGCCCAGAGCAAAATTAATTAATAAACACAGATTCATTCCACTAGAGAATCCGTGCTGACTTACCCCTTTATCCCAAATTGAGCAAGGGCTTGTATTTTAGACTTAATCGATCCCCGTATTTAAGATAGAAGTATCCGTTAATTAATTAAACTCACTGACAGCTTAAATTAATTAACATCTTATTATATTCCTGAGTAGTACCACTCGACCTTATTAACACACCTGAACTTAATCAACCGGCCGGGTTTAGTGTGCTAATCCTTTCGAGTTCCTCAGGGGATATTATCAACCCATTTTACTAGGATACGGTTGCAAGATACATACAACCAGCCTGAGCTACATGACTACTAGCACCCAAGATACGTAGATCCGGTCGCGATGACGTTCACCATAGTAGGTCAAAGTGATAGATAGCCAAATGCACTCAACTGAAGTCTTATCAAGCTTAAGACCAGCTAAGTCACCGAGATCTTGGTTCTCCACTAAGGTCAGTTAGGAGAACACATCTCACTGTGATACATCAATACACCACCTTAAGTATACCAGTAAAGACAAGCAGCCAAGATAAGTCACTTCTTATCTAAACTGCAGCTTAAACCGACAGCTTATCCTTAAGTTGTCTCAGCTGTGATAACTGTTTATATCTTGTCAGTTCAATCAATTTGTAAAGTCTTTTGTGATACCCGACACACTACACAAATCTAACTCTTATACAAGATAATGGATTACATGCGCAAATATATATATATTTATCAGATAGGAGAATAAAATAGTGGTAAGGACAAAACACATTATATACAAGCTTAAAAAGTGCTTTCAGTATACAAAATCCCAACAATTCTCCCACTTATACTAAATGAAACTTTTAGTATACAATGTGTCAGTTCTAAGTACAAACTAGTACTCAGCTATCTATCCCATCTATCACTGCATCTTCTCCTACTTATACAAAAGTTTATGCAGTCCTAAGTGGGGCATATCTACCACTCCTTAGCCACGAACATGCTTCTCGTAAGCCAGGAGTGGTAAGCTCTTCGTGAAAGGATTAGCTAGGTTGTCTTCAGTTCTAATTTTATCAATCACCACATCTCCTCGATTTACGAATACTCGTATAATGTGGTACTTCCTGTCTATGTGTTTAAACGCCTTGTGAGATCTAGGTTCCTTAGAATTTGTCACTACACCCGCATTATCACAATAAATAGTGATCGCCTTAGGCAAATTCTGAACAATATCAAGATCCAAGAGGAAATTCTTAAGCCAAACTGCCTTTTTGGAAGCTTCTGAAGCAGCCACATACTCTGCTTCCATGGTTGAGTCCGCAATGCATTTCTGCTTTGCACTCCTCCATGAAATGGCTCCACCTCCCTAGGTAAACACATAACCCGAGGTAGACTTCTTCTCGTCTCTGTCAACCTGGAAATCCGAGTCTGTATAACCCAAAGACACTAGACTGTCTGACTGGTAAACAAGCATATAATCTCTAATCCGTTTAAGGTACTTGAGAATATGCTTGACCGCAATCCAGTATTCCTTTCCAGGGTTAGACTAATATCTTGAGACCATGCCTACATCATATGAGATATATGGTCTCGTATGAAGCATCGCATACATGAGGCTACCGACAACGGAAGCATATGGTACTAGCCTCATACTTTCTATCTCTTCAGGAGTTTTAGGGCACTGATTCTTTGATAGAAAAATGTCATGTCTGAAAGGTATTGAACCTCTCTTGGAATTTCGCATGCTAAAACGAGCAATAACAGTGTCAATGTAGGACGCTTGTGATAAGCTTAACATCCTTTTCTGGCGATCTCAGATAACCTTGATCCGAAGAATGTAAGCAGCTTCACCTAAGTCCTTCATTTGAAACTGCTCGGATAACCACGTCTTTACGTCTTATAACACTTCAACATTTTTGCCAATGAGAAGGATGTCGTCTACGTAAAGTGCAAGAAACACCATTGATCCGTTAACAGAGATACGGTACACGCACACTTCGTTAGGACATGATACAAAACCATAGGATTTGACCGCCTCGTCAAAACACTGGTGCCATAACCAGAAAGCTTGTTTAAGTCCATAAATGGACTTCTTCAGCTTCCAAACTAGATGCTCTTCGCCCTTCTTCACATAACCATCTGACTGTTTCATGTAGATATCTCTACCTTTTTCAAGGTGATCGTTTAGGAATGCGGTTTTGACATCCATTTGCCAGATCTCTAGGTTCATGTGAGCTGTTATGGCAAGGAGAATCCGAATGGACTTGATCATTACTACAGGCGAGAAGGTCTCTTCGTAATCAATACCTTCTTTCTAGGTAAAACCCTTCGCCACTAGCCTGGCCTTAAACGCCATGATCTCTCCATTAGGTCATCTCTTTCTCTTGTATACCCACTTACTACCAATAGCCTTGCAGTCCTCAGGTAGTTTAGTGATCTCGTATACATCCATATCAATTATGGACTTAAATTCTGAGTCCATGGCGATTCGCTAGGAATCTGCATCTAAATCTCCTACTGCTTCGTTGTAGGGGTCCAGGGATCAACGGTATCTTGTTCATCTGCCGGGAGATATACCGATCAGGTATAAATATCACCCTCCCACTACGTCGAACAGTATCAGGCGCTGTGTTAACAGATTGTGCAGTTACTCGTGGAGTACTATCTTGCACAACTGGTTGTTCAAGTAGAACTCGACCACCTTGTAATTCCTCAACGATGATGTCGACTCGAGACTTATGGTTACTAATGTAATCCTCTTCTAAGAACCGAGCGTTAGTGCTAATAACGATCTTCTGTTCTTTAGGATCATAAGAGTATCTACCCTTCTCCTTTGGATACCCTATGAACAACATCACTTCTGAACGTTATTCCAATTTGTCGGCCTGCCTATTTAGCACATAACTAGGATAACCCCAAATCCTTAAGTAGTGCATACTAGGTTTGTGTCCGCTACACAACTCGAAAGGGGTCTTTTGTACCGACTTGGAAGGCACACGGTTCAGCAAGTATGCTGCAGTCTCTAGGGCACATCCCCAAAATGAACCTGGCAAAGTTGCATAACTCATCATCGACCGAACCATCTCTAATAGAGTTAGGTTCCTTCTCTCTAACACACCATTCTGCTGAGGCGTGCCCGGTGCTGTCAGCTGGGATGTAATGCCACATTCTTTCAAGTATTCCTTTAACTCATTGGATAGGTATTCCGCACCACGATCAGATCGCAGTGTTTTGAATTCTTTACCTAACTTCTTCTCCACTTTTGCTTTGAATTCCTTAAGGGTTTCAAAGCAATCCGACTTGTGGCGAAGAAGGTAAACATATCCATACCTCGAGTAATCATCAGTAAATGTAACGAAGTACTCATACCCTCCACGAGCTTGTGTAGACATAGGCCCTCACAAGTCATAATGTATCAAACTTAATGCTTCGGTAGCTCGATAACCCTTTGCCTTGAAAGGCATAGTCACCATCTTTCCTTCTAAGAAGGATTTGCAAGTTGGAAATGGGTTTGCAAGTTGGAAATGGTTCAACTTGGAGAGACTCCAATGATCCATATTCCACCAACCTCTGAATCCTATTTAGATTGATGTGACCTAGTCTTAAGTGCCACATATAAGTTTGGTTTACCTTAGAAGATTCTTTCCTCTTCTTAGGATTTGATGATGAGGAAGCAACATTAACAGAATTACGCAGTTTAGAAGTAATAGTATATAAAGATCCGTTTAATGATCCACCACAGATAAAATCATCGTCTTTCATGATAGAAACTTCACTATCAAAACTTGATTTTATAACCATCCATGGTGTAGAGTTTTGAAACAGAAATAATGTTCCACCTAAATTCAGGCACGTATAAAACATCTCTAAGTACTAAAACAGAACTATCAAAAGATAGATTTAAATCTTCAATAGCAATTGCAGGAACTCTAGATCTATTGCCCATTGAGACTACCACCTCGCCATCGCTAAATTCCCTTTTCTGCAAGAAACCTGACAAGGTGTAACAAACATGATCAGTTGCCCCCGAATCCACTGCCCATTCGTGGGTGGAAGAGGAAACTAGAACAGTCTCAGTTACAAGAGCGACTCGCGTCTCTTTCTCTTTTGCCTTGACATCTGGATAATAACTCTTCCAGTGTCATTTCTTACCATAATTGAAGAACCTTCATTTCTCCTTTGACATTCGCATGTCGTCGGTAAGGATCGTCTTCTTACTCCCACTGCTCTTCTTGAATTGACCACCCTTTCTGCTCTTTTTTTGGTTTTCGCCTTTCGGAGGATTCCTTGAGCTACTAGGGATATTCAAGACTTGAGCACTCTTGCCCTTTCCTATAACCTCTTTGACCGCTACCAAAGATTTGAGTAACTTACTTATAGTAAACTCGTTCTTAGACATAGCGGTCCTAAAACAAAAGTTCTTATAAGACCTTTACAGAGCATTTATTGGAGAGGTAAGATATCTCTTCCACTCTATGAAATTATTTAAAATTGTTAAACCCGTTAGGGTTTGGATGGTGAGACAGTTTGGAACTCGAAAAATATTCGAACAGACATATCTGAAAAATATAATTTAAAAGCATGTATGAAAATCATATTTGCACATAATTCCTAATTAACCATCATTGTAACCTTTTGAAAAACCAATGATGTTAAATACTCGAATAGCCATGGAGATCACACTCATAAGCCACTCAGGTGGACGTTTACTTGTGCACCCCTAGACCAAGCTATATACCTAACTCTTTAATTCCAATCCACGCCTAGGTTCTTAAGACGAATGGAATTAATAAACCGATATTTCTGGACCATGTCACTATTAATATTAAAACGCGGGAAGGGACTTCTCAGAAAGTTATACCCGCGGTGACATCAAGCTTTGACCATTAATTTGACCGAATTAACATCAAATTCTCAAAATTGGCATACTTACGCGAGTCATACCGCATTCAATTTGATTTAACTGGCCATCTTGTTTAATTATTATCTGCTAGAGTACTCGTGTTTACTAGGCACATAAGCCACTCAGGTGGACGTTTACGACGTCGCTCTCACTACTCAATAATAATTAAATATTTCATTAGAAAACCCATCTCACAAAACTCGTGGTTCAAAAATACAAGCAAGCCACTCAGGTGGACGTTTACTTATATAATTGTTCCACTTTTGTGTAGGGTCCAATTAATGAAGGTCCGAATTAATGTTTAATATCCAATTCGATTGGAGTCTAATCAAACATTAATTATTTTATTATTTGCTTAGTCTTTTTCTTCAAAAGGTTCGTTGAATCATGCATCACCACATAATTCCTAAAGCATGCAATTTCTAAACGCACATAATAAAACGTGCTCGCAGTAAATTAAAACATGCTTTAATACGACCTAAATCATATTTTCATGCTTTTCTAAGCGCAATTAATCCCATAATCGCATGCTAAAGCATAAGAATTAATAAATGTGAAAATAGGAAATTGAAAACGTCGTTATCTGGCTTAAAAACACGTAATTTCTAACGATTACATTGCCCGATCAATATACAGCTCTTCGATCTTCAAAATCTTCGAATCTGGAGTTGTCTGTATCAAAATTACTTTGGAAAACTGCCTCAGAAAAATTCCACGTCAACAGGGGTAGCTGCTACGTGACAGACACGTGGCCGCCACGTGTATAGGCCACATCAGCGAGGGCTGACGTCAGCAAGGCCAGGGCTGAGGTCAGCCCTTCTTCTTCCTCACGAAAATGCGTCGCCGCAGCCCGCCGTTGACAGGGGAAGTCATCCGCGGCCTTGCCGCTCGTCCTCGGCCAACGTCCATCAATTTCCCTTAATTTTGAGCAATATCGCTGGAAAAATCAGCAGTGAATCTCAGAAGAAGTCAACATCTCTCAGTCCAGTAGTGAGACTTGTTGACAGCGAGGGCAAGAAACTATCTGAAACCACCAGGTTTGTTAGACAGATTTGGGTTCCGAAATCTGCTAACCTCTAAGGACCCAACTTGAACCCAAAGGGTACATGGATTTGTTTTCATTTTGTAGGTGCATAAGGAACCTTGGATTGTGGACAGTGGATGCTCAAGACACATGACACATCAAAAGAATCTACTGACCAACTACGTTCAGCATGAAGGAGCCAAAATTGAGTTTGGTGACAATTCCAAAGGATATACAAGGGGATATGGAACTTTAAGAATTGGAACTGCCATAGTTCCTAGAGTAACATATGTTGAAGGATATCAACATAATCTCCTTTTAGTCAGTCAATTCAGTGATAACTCCAATAAAGTGACTTTTGATGCAGATTTTTGTAATGAAGAAACATCTATTATGCAGATTGGAATACCGCGGAACTTAAAGTCAGGTGATAGAACAATGTGGTTGTGGCATAGAAGACTTAGGTGAAGCTGATTACATCATTGGGATCAAGGTTATCCGAGATCGCCAGAAAATGATGTTAAGCTTGTCACAAGCGTCCTACATTGACACTGTTATTGCTCGTTTTAGCATGCAAAATGCCCTAGCGATCGAGGAAGCTTATCTGGCTAACTGACTTGTTCAATAGCACAATTCAGTAGATACTGACTTTCGCGTTTGAGTTGAAATTTGCACTTAGGTGTATTCAAATCCCCCCCCCCCCCCAACCACACCTGAAGTCTCGTCTCTGGACCAACACATAGTAAGTCAAATTGATAGATAACTATAAACAATATAGCTGAAATCTTATCATGCTTAAGATCAGCTAAGTCACTGAGATCTTTAGTTCTCCACTAAGGTCAGCTAGGAGACCACATGTTGGTCCCGAGAGCACGTTCAGGTGTAGAGGGGGGGGGGGTGAATACACCTGAAAATCGATTTCTCAACTTAAAACACGAACAGTCCTTTTCAGGAGAGTGTCGCATCGAACGAGGTTCAGGACCCGGATAAGTTGTTCTGAATCGTGTGGCAGAGTGACTGACTCTACTGAGGCCTGCTAGCTGACTTGGAGTCAGAATTCAGTGCCGTTCAGATTAGAGTTCAGTGGTGCAGAATAGTGTAGGCCCACATTCAGTTGAGTTAGGAAAATGTTTATATCAAAATAGTTTCAGTAGATTAGTGCAGTCTGTTAAGTTTTGCTGAAACTCAGTTGAATGATTTTGAAAGATATTTTTCAGTATGAACAGTAAATCAATGCAACAGTAAAATAAGGAACACAGAACACAGAGATTTTTAAAGTGGTTCGGATCCAACTATCCTACGTCAACTGTCTCGAAAGATCAGGAAGCTATGTATTATACTGAGATAGTCTCAGTTGGTTTGTACGCTGGACAAACACTGGTCTTGAGATTTATACTGAGCAAGTCTCAGTTTACAAGGTTATCAAACCAAGTGTTTGAACAACTCTCCAACAGTGAAGGAGTCCTTTACAATAAGGATCAGTTCAGAAGTGAACTCCTTTGTCTAAGCTATGGATTTATACGATTGAGCTTAGGTTAGAGGGATAGGGAACAAGGATGTGGCTTCTAGAACGACTAACAGCTGAGTGTAAGCTTTGGGTTCGTGTAACGTCGTTTGGATACTAGAGGCTGTATAATTCAGTTTAGCTTGGTTCCCTATGAGCAGAAGTGTAGTCTTTCGCCGGAGATTGTTTCTTCTAACTTCTTGCGGAAGACTTAGGCTTTTTCGAATTTGCTCGTTTGAATACTCTGTGTGTTCTCTCGTGCGTCGTGAGTTCTAGGTGAGCTTCAGTTTGATTTATCCCTCTATTTATAGAGCAGAGATTAGGATAGATCCGTTGGAGACGACGATCCTTTGTCTCTCTCTTTTGGGTAGCTAACGACTCTTTCGAAGTATGGTAGCAGTGTCCTTTCCCTCTATTTCTGGAAAGTTGTTGACTTGCAGCTTTAATAGATATAGGATACGTGGCTGCTTGTCATTGGTCGAAGTTTAGAAAGTGGTTGAGACAGAACAGACTTCAAGGAGATCTGAAGCTGACTTCTCTCTTCCTCGTATTGACTCTGCTGACTTGACTTTAAAGATCCCGGTCGCCGAAGACCGTGCCGGCCGTTCCCGAGTATGATCTCGATTCGGTAGCATTCTCCCTGGCCGAGTCGGCTCTCCGAAGATCAACTCCGAGTTCGGTGAACTACTCCTGCTGAGTTCAGTTCCACTGACTCCTTTTAGTATACTGCTCCTGCTGAGTCCAGTATCACTGAGTCTTCTGCTTTTGGTGCTGAGGCGGATAATCTACTGAGTGCCTGAACCAGAGCAGAATGTCTGCTGAGTCTGAAACCTCAGAGACAAAAATAGATTACAACACAATGGTTCACCAATCAATATAGGGTTTTGGGATCTTCAAATCTTCAGTAAGTATTCAGAGCACAGGGCTACTGAGTTAATGTTAACTGAGAAGACTGAATCATTTCCCACTATTAGTGCTATTTCTGGGGACTGAATCATCACCCAACACCACATCTCATTGTGATCCATAGATACACCACCTTCAGTGTACTAGTATAGACAAATAGCCAAGACAAGCTACTTCTTATCTAAACTGCAGCTTAAACCAACAACTTGTCCTAAAGTTGTCTCAGCTGTGATAACTGTTTATGTCTTGTTAGTTCAACCAATTGGGTAATATTCTGTGATCTACAACACACGACACAATCTAACTATTATACAAGATAAATGATTTAACGTGTGTAAATATATTAAATCAGACAAGAGAATGAAAAGTGAAAGAAAAACACATTGTATACAAGCAAAAAAGTTGCCTCTAGTATACAAAATTTCAACATATAATATATATGTGTGTGTGTATACGTATTTGGTGCATGGAAGAATTTGAATAGATTCAAATTCAAACCTATTTAATTAATTGCTCCCCACGTTTTGTAACCACCAAACCATGATGATGATGATGATGACTATGAGATTGAAACGTATGGTTAATGGCTAATTATGGTGTTGATAATGTCCCTCATGCTTGGTGTAGCCTATTGTGGTCATGTCATTTTTCTCAACACACAAATTTTCTTATCACATTTTGCATTACTTAAAGTTGCTCCAGCCCTGTCCTTCCGTCTTCTTCGTCGGAGTTCTATCGTTTGCTGTGTTGCTACGTTGAACTCGAAGTCATTTTATCTTTGAGGAGACCACGCCTAAACCGATCGCACTACCGGAACGTTCGTCTCTTGCGGAGAGAGATTCCTTCTCGACTCGACTTTGCTATTTTTATTACTAAAGTTGTATTTTCTTTTTCACGGATTTGTGTTCGATTGTGTACGACAAATTTATATCAAATTTATCATAGTTTACATCTCTAAGAAAACTTACGAGGCACTAGGTTCAAAAGTTTAGAGTGCATCACGTTAACTACATCTTAATCATATTCCCAAAATGATTTTAATGTTTTTCAAGTCTCATTCATCACAGGTTTAACAATGAAAACACAACTCAACCAAGATTCGGAAGAAAGAAAAGATGAGAAAGATGTATGCATGGAAAGGGTAAGATGAGAGCATTGATAAAATTTCAACAAAGCGCTAATATTTAAGCAACATATCAAGAACAGATTCCTGCAATAGGGGAGCTTCGCAGAACATCAACTTTGAGGATTTCTAATTACATCATTAAAATCGAAACTATGTAACTCGAAGCCTAGCGCCACGCTTCAAGAAAGAAAGATCTAGCCTAGGACAAAGAGGAGGGGGAAAAGGAGAAATCCTTATCAAAATGGACAGTCAAGCAGATGAAAATTCATACCTTAGCTTCTTTGATCTTGACGGTGGGCGAGAACATTGTTGGATCCTAAGTTTCCGATGAGATAACGAGACAAAAATTGATGATGCATCCCACCGTTAAACTCGTTCTTGAAGACAGCCGGGCCAAGATCCAAGCCAATATGAAGCCGCTAATCTCCATCGAGTAAATTGTATTTTTCTTGTGCAGAGCCGCAGTATGGGATTTACTTTGGGAATTGGTGAAAGTGTTTCTCTCTGGCCGCAAGGAAGAAAGAGTGATTAGCGGGCGTGAGTATTGGAGAATAGAAGATAAGATTGATTCTTTTATCTTATGCTTCTACCCAAGAAGATATATCATGCGCATATCTTGATCGAATTTTATTTTTTACATGCTATGGCAATAGATGAGATTTACCTAATGTGATTAGTTGATAGAAAATGTGTATGAGAGGGAGGGGTATTAGTTGGAGAGTATATACACGTGTGAGTGTGTGTGTATATATATATCAGAGGCCTAATTTCATCCACTATAATAATTAATTTATGGAATATATTTATAATATAGAATTGCATCAATGTGTACAACACTTAAATCCGAGATTAATCACATAAAAGAAATTAATTAGGTGTGACAATTTAGGGGTATTACAGTTCTCGTTCATCTCTGCTCATGCTTAAATAGTTAGTTTTCTACTGTTTTTAAGCCTTTTGGTTTGAAAGATGAAACGGAGACGGTACGAGGTACCTTCAATATTGGAGGTATGAAGAAAGTCCAATGAAAGGCGTTAGGGAGGGAAATGAAATTTCATACCATCGAGAATGAAATTACTCATTTAATTTGATTCATAATTCCATTATCCGAGTCTAACCAAACAACGTCTTAATGTTTTTCATTTGTCTGTAATGGTCGATCTCGGATTGCATACCAACAATTTACAGTTTCGTAATTGAAATTGGAACCCACAAAATAATAAAATAAAATAAAATTGTGTTTGCAAACCCCATAGGTGGTGACAGTCAACACACAGCGGTTTCAGTGAAATTTGAATTCTGGACCTATCGGTTCAAAGCCACCCACCTTCACCACATCACAAGAGGACAAGTGGTGGATCCATTTATTTAGAGTGATTGTGGTCCAATCATTTCTTTCTATTTATGAAATATGATTTGAAAATGGAATTTGAGTGGTAAAACCGAGGGAGTAATATTCTCTTGCAATAGTTAAAACTCAGATTCAATTTACAGTTTACCATTTTTCAGGCCGACAATTATACATATCACATATGCTAACCAGTTCGATGAGTTGGAAAAGAGAAGTCTTTGATAAATGCCTGAGAATATCTATGGATAAGAATATAATCAATCCCTGCATGTGTTGGGCTTAAAACTCCCCCATACCAACCCACCCCGCCCTCCCAACCCCTCCCCAGCCATGGCTGGTCTGACCACCACTTTCCATCATTCCTGCAAATCAGAATTGCCCACCACCTTCAAAACCCTTTCTATCCATCCCCGCACCTTTTCTCTCCGCATCCTCACCCCCAAAACCACCCTTTACCGTTCAATTTCCACCACTATCTACGCTCGCTACGGCGGCGGCGGAGGTGGAGGCGGCCAGCGGAAGTCTAAGTCCAATGAGGATGAAGCCCTAGACTTCTCCTCGGTTAAGTGAGTTGTGAATATTTCGGGATAGTTCTGATTTTTAGTACTTGTTTGGTTGTTAATTTTGTGGTGTTATTTGGATTAGGTCAGAAACTGTAAGGCTTATTGATCAGGAACAGAAGATGGTGAGTGGATACTTGTGTATGTGTGTGTGGTTAGTGTTTATGGAGGAAGGTTTAACATCATAGTATTTTGTGATTTGGTTTAGGTAGGGATCGTCTCCAAAGCTCAGGCTTTTCAAATGGCTGAGGATGCGGAGCTTGACTTGGTATTCTCTCAATATTTATTTTCCTATTTATGTAAACTTATGATTTTTTTTTTTTGTCTGAAATGTTTACTTTTAAATTCTGTGTATACCATCTAGTTAAAATGTTCACTGTGTAGTTCAGGTTTTCATTTTTTGTTTCTTTTCTTTCATGCTAAATTAGGTTTCTGTGTGTTAGTAACGTGCAATGTCTTGATTATTTCATCACTCAAACAAGGCGATGTTTCATTTACAAGTTTAAGGCTCAGCTCTGATGTTTCTTCTTGCTTTGCACTTCTATCTTATCAGGTGATATTGTCTCCAGAATCGGAGCCCCCAGTTGTTAGGATTATGGATTACAAGTATGACTTTCGCTGCCCATTTTCTATGCCTTCTTTGGTTAGGGATGATATTGAATACCATTACACTAATCTAATCCTATCAAATTGATAAGCACATGTTTGCCTAAAAGAATGCATCTGGTTATAACTGATACATTAGCATTTTACTGATCTTTAGATTAGAATGTCATTTATATTGCTGCTCTTGATTGTGTGGGATGAATTCTACTTTTATATATTGCTTTATGTAATTGTGCAGTAAATATAAGTACGAGCAACAGAAGAAGAAACGGGACCAGCAGAAGAAAAGCCTTGGTAAAGATCTCTTCTATATTTGGTTTCTGTTTTTTCATTTATTATAAAACAATGAGGGAATTATGTTTCTGAAGTGCTCTCTTGAATGGCAGCTACTCGCATGGATTTGAAGGAACTAAAGATGGGGTAAGTTATATTGTTACAGGTCTTCTCATCCCTAGTTGATCCTTCATAGTCATTTTTGCACGTTTAACGTCAGATTTAGGGTAGCATTGTGGAAAGGAAATTGTACATTTCCAACTTAGCTTTGTTTGACGCGATTCTCTGGCCTGCGTGTGTAATTAGTATATAAATCAACCACTAATTGATGGGAACACCAAGAATATAATAGGAAAGGGAGAGCATGGGCAAAACAAACATGAATTCTATGAACTCTGTTTAGTAAGATGGCCGTCATTTACTAAATCTAAATTATGACAACTGACATTGTCTGCAAACAGATTTCATAATTTCCAGTTGTTATCTTATATCAGCAAACAGATTTCATAATTTCTTCTTCACTAACAAAATCCTGCAGTGGTTGTATGTGACGATGATAGACTCTCACAGCTCATAGTCTTATTGATGTTAAATGGATTTTAGGTGTTGTAGGTTGCTTTTTGGCATGCAATTTTACTTACCTCCTTGTACCTTTGGCAGTTATAACATCGATGTCCATGACTATACTGTACGTTTGAAAGCAGCAAGGAGATTTTTGGCAGATGGTGACAAGGTTGTTCAAATTCTTTTTCCTGGTACAAGTAAATGTAACTCAGAATCATTAAGTGCTGAAAGTCCAGTATCATTCCTACAGGTGAAAGTCATCGTAAGTTTGAAGGGGCGTGAAAATGAATTCAGAAATAATGCTATTGAGCTCATCAGACGGTTTCAGAATGATGTCGGAGAGGTACAATCAATGACTCTCTTGAGTATAGTAAATCTGATGTTGAACTCAAGCTCAGTAGTAAGCTGCGTGTTTAGTGTTTATCTGTGCTTTACATATTTGAACATATGCTGATGCTGAATTATACGTAAATTTATATCGGATTCTGCTTCCATGACAGCTCGCGGTTGAGGAAGCTAAGAATTTCAGAGACAGAAACATTTTCATTGTGTTGGTACCAAACAAGGCTGTAGTACAGAAGTCTCAAGAACCGCCAAAGAAAACTGATAATTCCGTAGCAAACGAAGTTTCAGCTAGCGTTTGAGTGTAATTAGGCAATTTTGTATCCTCACACACACCCTCTTACAATCTTATGCTCTGGCTCTTGTATACAAAAAGCTGTACAAGAATGGTGTGCCTCAACTATAAATGTGGATGAACAGCCATTATAGTTTTTCAGAATACTGAAAGCATACTGCTTTGCTCTGATTTCTTCATGTATTGCACACTAGTTGGATCAAAACAGATATAAATAATATGAGCTTGAATTTTCATTTGATTGGTGTTTATGAGGTGAATACAATAAGATGGAATGTAGATGTGGAGACTAAGGCCTACGAGAAGGAAACAAAAGAATAAATAGAACTTATCAAATATCTAAACCAAACCTGTAGTGTTAAAGAACATCCATTTTGCAGTCTAGCAAAGAAAATGGTGTGCATTTTCGTATATAAGAACTTTTGGTGTAGTGTTAATATCCAAATATCGCTGTTTTGCAGTCTCTTCGAACTTGTTTAGTCTGTAATAGGTGACTCCTGAAGCTGTTTTCTTCCACCTGCCGAATACATTCAACCCCATCAGCTAATTCCTGAGCTAAAAACACTAGAATGAATGAAGGAAATACTACTGATTCTCATCCTCTTATACACGTAAGTAAGTACAAATAGGGAAAGATGACAGAAAAACACAAGAAAACTTTGATCCTATGATCAGCATGTTTTTTCCTCACCCGCAATGCAGAAATAGAGCCCAAAATTGATTCATATTCATCAAACAGAGCTCTTTCCTGTATTACTACATCAGCAAGTTCAGACACCAAGCAACTCGTCCTGTCCACCTGCAACATTAGAACACACATCTTAAGACTGTTGTTACTCTGGATAACAATAAAAAAAAAGAAAAAAGAAAGGAAAGGCGTGAAGTGATTATAAACTACTTTGAATCAAATACACCTCGTAAGAGATAAAGTCACCAAGCAGGGAAGATTAGACACTCAATCATCATTGTCCTACTAATGCGGACTACGGGTAGACTATGAGAAACATAAAGGCAGAAGTTAAATCACCTTAGGAAGTACGGAACATAAGGAGGATCCCATTGCCTGCATCACATCAACAGCAGAGCATACAGCCGCCTTAATGGTTTGAATATCTCCCTGGAAAATTAAGCTATATTCAAGTTGTTCTCTTTTAGAAAAGCGAGCATAAAAACTTGTTAATTTATCTTAATAAAATTAACCATACAAAACTACTGACTAATCAACATACCCTTGCTCCTCTTATGACTGGAACACGAACAGTGCTAGCTTGCAGATCCTGGATAGTTAAAGTTAAAGAGCTAGCATGATCCGCTTCAGTTAAAGCCCACTCGTCAAGATAAAAAATCTGAACATGTTGTATTTGAATCAGAAAATGCATGAATCCTTAGCCCAAGTCAAGATTGCAAGAAATGAAGGGATTAGAATAGTTATCAGAGAACCTAAGAGAACAGTAGTGCTTACATGTGGACATGAAAACAAAATCTCATGTCGGGATAGAGATTGTCTAGGCATGTTTGATTTTACAGCAGGAAACCTGAATAGACTATATTTGTCTCGGCTTGTTTACCTTTCGAGTCAAAAATAAATATTTAATGTAATTTCTGTAAGTGCAGATATGAAATTGACGTTGGTTATCAGATTAAAACCCTTTAAAATGATACGGCAATGAACACGGACCTATCAAAGGAAACTATGCAGCCTGTAACTAATTAATTCCCCCATCCTACAATCCTTGTAAGACAAAGTAAATTCTATTGCTTGCAAAATCATATAGAATTGATTGCACATAAATGCTGTCCTGCATAAATTACGATTTGAATCAAAGCAAGGTGCTTATTTGTCATCAGAATTGTGGCATGAAATAGATGCATTACTTGATTATTCAAAATTGAGTAAAGCTTCAGCTTGAGCCTCAACTGCTGGATCTCAGTCCTTTTTTCCGATAATGAATCCCAAAGAGAAGCAACACTTGTCCATACACTGCACAGCCTCTTCTGCACCATCCAAATGAAGTGAGGGACTTAAAATTTCTGGGAGTTCGACTGTTAAGACAAAATGAAAAAGAAGAGAAAAAACAAAGATATTTCTGCACATGTTACATTGTGGAATGGAGTAGGGAGGCATTATGTAGTTAAATGTAAAAGCAGATAGTAAGAAGCCTCCACAGAAACAAAGAACAAGAATATGCAAAATAGAGTGCCAAAAAGTTCAGTATCTCCAGTGATACTGCATCCACGACAATAATAGAATTTATTCTACAATGCATGATAGAAAAGGATAATAGCTGGAAGGAATCAAATGAAGATGCCATACCTACATGCAACATTAAAAAATGCAACAGCTAAAGAAAAAAAAAGCTAATACCTCTGTTTTTACTTTCTGAGATTGCAAAGCAGCATCACTTTGGGCATTTGCATATCGCCACTGCAAGAGTCGATTGTATAAAATTCGCAAGTGATGGACATCTTCTATGTGATTTGAAGCTTTCTTTAGTAGTTTAATGTCTGCAATAAAACTAAGAACAGAAGTCGAACTCTGAAGTTTTCTGGTGGGGCTGGATGGTCTTATCCGAGCAGGGCTGGGTACTCTAGAAGAACTGACAACCTTTGTTCGAGAGGGACTGACCCCTCTAGATACAGAAGATGATATAGTGAACAATCCTAGAGTTGGGATTCCCAGCGATCTAGCTGCAGCATTTACGGATTCTGTTCTATCATCAGGAATTGGCATCTGCAATGAACTATCATCACCTGAAAATCCATTTACCAATGCTCTTCCACTCCCATCACGAGATTCTAGCAGTAGCAAATCACTGGTAGATTTGATCAAAGGTTTGCTTGTCCCGTCCATAGATAGTATACTGGGGGAATATGTGACTATTTCCGAATGAGACGAAGTTTTGGAAGTCCTATCACCCAAATCTATACTTTGATTCAGAACAGGGTTGATATCCAGAGAAAGTCTCCCGAGTGAAGTGGTAGTGGTTTCCAAATGGGATGAAGATGAAGTTTTGCGATCGATACTTCTACTCAGAATGGTATTGCCATCAAGAGACAATCTCCTCACTAAAGGTGTGCCTGTTTCTGAATGGGAAGACAATGTTTTGCTTGTCTTATCAGACAAATCAGTACTATTGAGAACGGAATTTCTATCCAGAGATAGTCTCCTGAGAGAAGGTTTACTGTTTCCCGAACAGGATAAAGATGAAGCTTTGCTTGCCTTGTCACCCAGGTCGATACTTCTATTTGGACTAGCTGTGCCATCCCGAGACAGTATCCTGGAGGTAGGTGTACCTGTTCCCGAACGGGCGAAAGATGAGATTTTGCTCCTCTTATCAACCAGGTCAATACTTCTAGTATGAGCAGCGGTGCCATCCAGAGAGAGTCTCCTAGGAGGTGTACCTATTCCTGAACGAGATAAAGATGAGGTTTTGCATGTCTTATCAACCAGGTCAATACTTCTATTCGAAACAGCGATGCCATCCAGAGATAGTCTCCTAAAGGAAGGTGCAGTGGTTACTGAAGAAGAAAAAGATGAAACTTTGCTTTTCTTATCAGTCAGGTCAATACTTCTGTTCAGAGTCGTGGAAATTTTCCCAGTTGTTGTACTTGGCCATCGACGTTGATCCCCCGAACGTGGATACACACTATCAACAGGTTTAGAATTTTCTGATTGATCAGCAAAATTCTTTCCTCTATGTGGACTCGGCTTCCTTTCTGGCGTGGGCTTTCTTGAAGCAGGAATTTCAGCTTGTCTATGAGCAACATTTGATGATTGCCTCAGAGTGCGATCAGGCATATGGGAAGCTGGTTTTTCTCTCTTGCTAGGAACAGAAAATGCATCCAATTGGAAAGGAGCACTTAGACTCCGCATTGTAGAAGGCCATAAGGATTCTGGTAACTTGTTTCCAACTACCTTTCGTGATTCTAAGAGCAATTCTGCTGCTGAATCCTGAATAGGTGTTGATGGAGCTCGAGGTGATGATGGTCTAGAGGGACGGTTTCTCTCAGCTGATGTAGCCCTATTTGCTGATTTTGATACAGTTGGGGTTGATGATGTACAACCGGAAATTGGCGAAGAGCAGTGACCTGGAGCAGTGGGTGAAGATGGAGTCGGTGACCTATACCTTGAACGAACTTCTCTTGTTTGGGCCAGGGAAGTGATTCCATTTTTGTTCTCAGCTGGAACCAGTGGTCGTCTTCTTCTCTCAGCAGCAGATTGCTTCTGTAGTGCTTGCTCTGATTCACATAAATCCATCCAGACAGTGCAAATTAGACCACATTGATGACCCTCTTCATGTATTGATGACAACCTTACATTTACTTCCTACCAGGCTTTTACTTCACCCAGTTAACCAATCAACTGCCTAGAGCAATGTCTCTTAAAAGAGATCTACTACCGTCCTGAATCTGCCAACAAATACGCAGCCAGAAGTAAGATTCCACAGATGGGGTATGAGGGAGAAAACCATGAGGCATGATGAAAAAGGAAAAGATTGTAAATATAGTACATATTTACATGCTCCAAGATCTCAAGAAATATGAATTTGATTTCAGCCAATAAACAGAAATGGACTTTCAACATTTTACATCATCCAACTCAGCAAAAAAGATAGGGAAAAAAAGAAACTAGCAATGAAAAATAAGAGTAAATTGAAGTTATAATCATGTGAAAAAAAAAAAAACAGTAGAAGGAAGTGTAAACGTAAGTCTCCCTCAGACATCAGGAGGAGTAGGAGAAGGGTGGGGACAGGGAAGCAGCATAACTAATTAATGGGTAGGATGAGTTGGATAAGAGTGCAGTCTCTTGCTTTTTCTTTTCATTTATATGTATTTCTTTTTCTTTCCTCTTCTGATTATGGTCCCCAGCCATCATATCCCTGTCACTGGAATGCTTTGTCTGGTGGGGTTGGAGCTGTACATGAAAGACACACACACGTAGCAAGTAAAACTCACATCCAGAGCTCCCATGGCCTTTTCTTACTTCCGCCAGCCAACTTTTGTTTTAATCAAAGGGAGTTATCTGAAAATGATCTCTCTCTCTCTCTCTCTCTCTCTCTCTCTCTCTCTCTCTCTCAAAGTATGAATCTCAAATCAAGGATCAGAAATTGGGGTTATGTTGCTTTTAATCTGTTGATTGAAGTCAATACTCACACACAGACACACTCCAATGATCACATAAGCATATAACCGATTCCTTCCCTCTCTCCAAACCTGAAGGTAAATCAATGAAATAAACTGACACAAAACACAGTCTCAAGATTAAACAGGAATGACAAACTTATTCGGAAACAATAACCGGGTTCCCCAAGCAACCAACAAGACGGAAAGTCCCATCTTCTTGTTGGTTTTCTAATGCTATGCTAAGGTAAAAGAGTAAAATAATTCCAAAACCAATTATTTAAGTATCTCTACTATTTCTACACATTACATTTCTTTTCTCCACTATAAGCATAAACAATTCAAAATAATTATAAGATATGAGAGCAAGGACATGGAGACCACGTGCTGGAAGGATCTTTATCCATCCCCATGAATTCACAGAACCCATACACATTAACAACAATAAATTAATCAACTGCACTGCTAATTATCATAAACCTGCATTGATTAAGCATCCTCAAGGGCGGAAACTATTGAAAAAAGATTATGGCATTACCCTTTTTGCATTTATTTTACGGATGCAGGAACAAAATCCGAAGCAAATCTGATTAATTTACCAACAAATTAGATATAAAAAAACCGAGTAAATATTCTATTTCCATGAATAAATGCGCCGAGTAATGGTCTACGCTTTGTCACATTTGTTCTTAAATTTACCGGCATCTGTAGATTTCGTCAATAATACTTTCCAGTTTCCATAACTGAAGCTTCAGTAATAAAACCTCAAAACAACGAGACGATTTCCGATCAGCAAAAACAATCTAAAGTAGACTGTGCTTGATTTTACTCAAGAAAAAGAATTATCCAAAACTTTCAAAAGGTGCGAGAAAACCAATATTTAACAAATAAAGTGTCCCAAGAAATCCAAAGAAGATCCTAAAAAATGGTAAAAGAAGAACTTTACCTGTTTTGGAACTTCTCCCGGCAATAATCAAATACTGGATAAATCTGATCGGCCGTGATTGAAAATGGCGGAAGTTTTCGGTTACGAGACGTTGGGGATGTATGCCGCGACCAAAGACGCGGCTCCGACAATTAATTAGTCTTTGTGCCTAAAATTTATATATCTTGTTCTTGTAGCTGTTTCATCACGGATTAATTTGGAAAAAAAAGTTGATTATTAAATTAATCCTATTTGTAATATTATCGTGTGTTACTAAATAAACTATTCATTATTGGAATTTACCAAATAAACTATTCATTATTGGAAGGGATAAATTCAAAATTATGAAAAAGAATTCCGATCTAGAAAAAAGTATAAATCTTTTACTGACTTTGTATCCGCTCCTGAGTAAGTGGCCATCGGGATCTGGGACATGGAAATCGATACAATTTTCTTATAAAAATAGAACAAAACAAAGATATAGAAGAAAGTAATTAATCCACATCCAAGCTCTTTGGAATAATTAGAAGAAAGTAATTATCTGAACAAAATTATACGTGGAAATTATTAGATATTTAAAATAGAACATGAAAAGTCTATTAAGAAACACTATTGATAAAAAAACACTATCGCCATCAAATCATATCAATATATTTAAGATGTCCATTTATATGTCTGGGATAAGCTCTCTTCACCTTTTCAAATTATTTTGAATTCTTCAAAAGAAAAAATAATACGCATCTTAGAAGCTGTTTATATTTGTTTTAATAATTAGTTATATCTTGAAAATTTTGCAATTGCACGACTTCAAGCGCTTACTACGATGAAGTATCTATCTATGATCTATCGCTACAGCATGACAGTATTAATTCATTTTTCCGTACACATAACGGGGTGGAATATGAATGTGGACTAAACAATTGATAGAAACTGATCTTTCAACATCTAAAATAAATCAATATGCCGTGTTTGGCTCAAAATTCGCTTTGTCAACATCTCATTTGTCATTAATTTATCATAACTATAATTACTTTTATGATATAGTACCTATAATTACTATAATTACTTTTATCATAACTCAAATTATAATTCTCGCAAGTGCACAAATTGGTATAGTACCTAATCTAGCAACTCCCGAGGTCGATCTCACAATGACTCAGCTGAGTTCTAATTATCCTAATTATTTCACTATCTACTTGGTCCTAAACTGGGTTTGATTTACTTAAAACTACTAAATTAAAATAACAGGAAAGTAAAAGAGCAAGTAAAAGCAAAGCGAAGTGGGTTAATGGGTGAGGTTTCAAGTTTGATGAAGAGTGCGGAGGTTTAACAATCACTCTGCCTAAGATGATCGATTCATTCCCATTCTCTAGCTAGCATTTATGAATTTATTTTGTTGGTTCATCCACTAAGGCTCTAGGGATTCCGTATGATGGCGGGAGATCTCTAATTTATAATCCTAAGTGTCAATCAAGTGATCATATCATGAACCTAAGGATCGTATCATGCTCAAGGATTTAAAGAACCGTCTAAACTATCCCAAACCAATGGTGACAATCTAGACACTTAATTGCAAGTCTAAATAAATAACTTAGGGTATGATGCGCCATATTATCTATTACCTATATTCTCTATAATTATCTACGATGATGGCCAATAACATTAAAGAATCACGAGAGAAATCAAAAGCGAGGCTCAACAATTAAGAAACAAAACAATTCATTCATTGAAAAACTAGGGTTTGAATCAATTCATAAAAAACGTAGATCCTGCTAAACTCCCACACAAGGGGATTTAGCCACTCATATTCGTAGGAAAACAATCACAAGATATGCAAAAAGTATCCATGGAAAATAAGTATCAAAAACCCTAAACAAAATTAAGATAGAATTATACAACCTAGAACCTCGTAGATTGATCCTCGCACTTGGTTCTTCGGTTGTAGTCTTCGTTCTTCGCCTTGAATCTTCAACGGAGGGGGTGCCTTGGGTGTTTCTCTGCTTTGGGGGCTGGAAAAAGTCGAAATTATGGTGTGTGGTGTGAAGGAAAGAAGTCCGGAAGGGTTTATATAGGTTTCGGGCCGAAAAAAAACTGGTTTTGGGCTGTAGACGACGCGGACCGCGGTACAGCACAAATGCGGACCGCGGTCCGACCCTCATGGATTTTCCAATTTATGAGTCAGAACATAGCGGACCGCGGTCCAGTACTTTTTTCTGCACTGTCGCGTTTTGGGAAAAACACGATATCTCCTTCGTTAGCCGTTGGATCGCCACGAAACTTTGCCACAATGTTCCTAACACATAGAACTACGATGTGGACGGTGGAGATCGGATTATAAGATCGTTAGATCCTCCTTCCACGTGATTTTCCAACTGCGCTTGTTACATGAGCTCACGAAACACGATTTCTTCAACATCCGGCTTCAAATCCTCTTCATTCTTCATCAAAAAACTCCATCTTTGCCAACAATGCATCAATGGTCATGGTTTCTTCCATTTTGGTGTCAAATAACACCAAATATGCTCAAAACGCGCGAGAAACCTACAAAACCAAAAACCATTGAAAGTATATGATTTCAAGCAAAACAAAAGCTAAAAATGAATAGAAAACAAAGTAAATAAGCTTAAAAAGAACACGATGAGATGGTATAAAAACCACTCATCAAATCCCCCCAAACCTAAGCTTTTGTTTGTCCTCAAGCAAAGAAACAAGATAAAAGAAAGACTATGACTAAATATAAAAAAGATGAGCATAACAATTCAAGCCTAATTCAGTTTTTTAGAAGAATACATCATTAGCATGTGAAAATCATTCAAGCTTGATGCCACCTTCAAAACAAAATAGAACATAGAAGTAGTGTAGTCCCTCTCCAGAAATCTGTATAACTCAAACACTCAAGTGTATAAGGGTAAACTCATCACTCAAACTCAACCCTAGGAGAGCGTCTTCATAAGCTTGCAGATTGTCTAATTCTACTCATAATGAACACAATTCATGGCAAAGACCTCGAAGGTCTTACTTTAGTTGTAATAGGGCTAAGGCATGTAATAAAAAGATAGGGAAGATATAGGAAAAGTGACTCCTAATGTACGAACAATCAGGGGATCTAGTAGAGCAACCAAATGATGATATATCAAAATAAACCTCTAAAACCAACCACCTTTGAATCACTCATAATCAAACAAATCTAGACTCCCCAAATTCTCACATTTTCCAAAATAAACTCCCTTTTTCATCTTCATTTTTTTTAATATCATCTCCCAATTATACGTATTTCATCAATAAACTCCTTTCAATCAAAGTTAGGAGTACATGCACAAGTCTCCCATATTCTATCCAATTGTTTACCTGTCAACTCTCTACCAATAATTAGATAAATATTTCAGTATAACACGGTGTCATCAAGTTCGGTACCAGGCTGGATATAATCAAAATCAATTCACACCAATCTCACGTTTTAGCAAATATTTGTCCCTTGATCACCAAACCCTCACAAGCCTCCATTTCCTCCCACAGCACTAACAACTTTACTAGATCCTCGGTTAAGGCTAGATAGGCTAGGCAATTTAAGTGGAGGTACATGAATAAAAATGATACATTAAGCTCAAAGAGGCTTACTAGGTTGATGTTCAAGGTAGGAATCATATTTGGCTCTAGCTAAAGAACAAGATAGTGCCTAAGATCATATCAATGCCATATAGAAAAGTGTTCAATAAACTTCAAACAGACTCAAAGCAAGTTTTAAATGTTCTCCCTAAAGCGAGTATCACACATGAAAGAAATTGAGACCGACATAGGATTTCGTCAGTTCACAACAGGCTCAAATTCTCACAAAGGCTTTGGACTACCATACTTTTACATCCTACATGTTGGAAAATTTTATCATGCTCAAATTCAACTCAATAATGCTTCAGCAAAGAAAATTTTTTTAAGGCAAAAAATGCATAAACATCAAATAGCATAAGTCATAGTAGTTCAAATATCAAGTAATTATACAGACCAAAGAAATAGGGTTCAAGATTCTACATACCCCCCCCAAACCTATCTACGAGCTAGTCCCTAGCACGAAAATAGAGTGAAAGAAAGAAAATTGGGTAAACGAATCTTCCCTGATGTCTAGGTGATGTCCGGTCCATCTACATATGCGAAGCTTGATCAAGCAGGCTCAGACCCAAAGTTAATCCCTACCGTATCAACTCCACGACTGCTCTGATATAGCTTATTGTGCATTAAAAATCAATAGGTGAAGCATATATGTCACTTTTCCTCCTCAGATTTTTTTTTAATGGAAAGCAAGAAAAATCTAACTAAGAAAACTAGAAAAACTCACAAACGTGGGTTGCCTCCCACGAAGCGCTGTTGGTTAGATTCGCTGGCTCGACTTTGCTGAATCAGATTAAGAACTTGGCAACTTTAGACGCCCGACTACAGCCTTGTCGAACGCCTCCTTTGATGATGCTCCACAGACATCCTTCACCTTGAAATGTTTTTTGGTTCGTGGATTCATCAACTTCACCACACCATGCGACAAAACGTCCACCACATGAAATGGTCCGGAGAATATAGAACTTGGGTATCCTGGAAAAACTGTAGAACCATTGTCATATAAAAGAACTTTAGGACCAGGATAAAATGTTTTACCCAACGTCCTCTTCCCACAAGCAGCTTTAGTGCGTCTGACATAGATGGTTTTCTTCGGGAACATGTCTGTTTGATCTTCAACACATTCATCCAAGTTCGGAACACCAACATTTGTTGACTCCTCATCGAATAATGCGTGTATTCCTAATCCATCTGTACTATCAGAATCCTTCACTACATCAAATCCAGGCTGCACAAAGTTAACTTCAACAGTTGAGGCATTAGTTCCCAATGTGGTTGGAGCTAGTGCTTTGAATTGTGTAACCTCCCCCAAGACTTCCATCCTCACAGTTCGTGATGGTACATCAACACAAGTCCTAATGGTTGCCATAAATGGCCTCCCTAGGAGGATAAGCTGGTCACTTAGCCCTCGAGAAGTATCATCTGCATCAAGAACAATAAAGTCAACATGAACAATAAACTTGTCTATCTTTACCAACAAATCTTCAACAATCCCCATTGGGGTCTTCACAGAGTTATCAACAAATTGAAGCCTCATAGGTGTAGGCTTCAAATTGTTAACTCCCAACATTTTGTAGACAGAGTAAGGCATGAGGTTGATACCAGCTCCAAGATCTAGTATAGCTCATGTAACTCTATCCTTGCCCATAGAGATAGTGATGTCGAATCTTCCAGGATCTGCTAACTTGGGCGGCTAAGCCGATATACCAACTACAACACCCCCTGCTCAAGTGTAGGAAGATTTGCACTCCGCTCATAATCTTTTTTGTTGGTGATGAGCTCCTTGAAGAACTTGGAATGCCTTGGAATACTCTTGACGAGGTCTAAGAGTGGCAGATTGATCTTCACTTTAGAGAGTATATGGAACAAGGATCCAAACTGTTCTTCTTTTTTGTTAACCTTGAGGCGTCCTGGAAAAGGAGGTGGGGGCTTGTATGGATTCACAACTTTATGCAAAGAAGTCCGAACAGTAAGCTTCTTCTCCTCATCTCTTGTCCTTTCATAAACAATAGTTATAGCAACTTCGTCAATTTTCTCTTTAGCCTTCTCTGAATCATCACCAAGCAAAATAGTAATGGACCTCGCCTCTTCAGTTTGTCCGGGTAGTTTCCCTTGTTGCATTTTAAGCAAAGCGACTTCCCACGCTAGCTGGCCAAGTTGAGTCCCCAAACTTTTGGAAGTTGCTTCCACGTTCTTAACAGAAGTGGTGAGTGTCTCCATTTGCTCCCTAGAACTCTTCATAAAGCAGTTTAAGGTGTCTTGCAAGATGATAATGGTATTCGGTTCAGCTTCCTCAATCTTTTGTTGAGGGCGAGATGATGATGTGCTTCCAAAGTCTCTTTGTTGATTGGTATTCTGTCCTCCATAATTCTGGTAACTCTTATAGTTGGGATTGTACCCTTGCTGCTTATGGACAAAATTTTGGTGCGGCCTCTGATATTGCTTTCTCTCCTCCCATTCTTGATGTCCTATGCCTTGTCCCCAATTAGCTTCTTCTTCTTGAAATTAGCTATGGATGATGTTAAACTGGCATTGGGCAGTTGAGTGTTGTGGATCATCACAAATGGTACAGACCTCGCCAATCTTTGGGGCTTGTACTTGTATCCGCTTGAGCTCCTTGATTTCTTGTCTAAGCAGTTGAAGCTCCTTAAGAGTATCATCCGCGTACGCAGCCCGCACATCCTGCATTCCACGTTGTCTCACACTCTGACTTCTTTGTACGGAACGAGCCTTCAACGTCTCAAAAAGCTCATGCAATGCACTTGGGGTCAGTCCAAGAATGCCTCCGGGAGCCATGTTGTCAACCATAATCTGACATGGCAAGAGCAATCCATTGTAGAAGAACTCATTCAACATCGCGACCTGGTAATTATGATGTGGGCATTCGATGAGGAATCCCTTGAATCTATCCCAAGCTTCATGGTATGTCTCATTGTCAAACTGGGAGAAAGTAGCAATCTGTTGCCTCAACTTGTGGCTCTTGCTTCGGGAGTAGTATCGCTCAGTGAATGCTTTGAACATGTCCTCCATTGTCCGCAAAGAATCAGCAGGTAGTGTGTTCATCCAATTCTTGGCCTTATCCTTCAGAGTGTAGGGAAACAATCGTCTTCCCAATTGATCAGTAGTGAGCCCGCTGAGAGGAAGAGTCCCCAATGTAGCATAGAACTCCCTCATATGAGCAAGAGGATCTTCAGTTGCTAGCCCGTACAAAGATGGTAGCATATGATAGTAGATAGGCTTCAGATCATAATTCCTTGCGGTCTCTTCTAGGACGATGCAGGTGGTATTGGCTCCAAGTATCGGCCTTGTGTAGTCTCCCTGCAACCTCTCTGGTTTAGGATTGTTCTCAATTCGCTCTATTACAATTTTGTCTTTCTGTTCTTTCCACGTAACTCGAGTCCCCACTCTATGTATGTTATCGATAAAAGGCGCAAGTTCTGGATTTTGCGACCTTTTACCGTGCATAAACCTACAGAAAACTCAAAGAGTAAGATTCGACACAATAAAAGAACAGAAGAAGTAAAAAATAAAAAAAAAGCAACTTAAAAATAAAATCTAAACAAATAAAAAACTAGTAAAAAGAATAATCAAAACGACTGAGTCCCCGACAACGGCGCCAAAAACTTGATGAACAAATTATAATTCTTGCAAGTGCACGAATCGGTATAGTACCTAATCTAGCAACTCCCGAGGTCGATCTCATAAGGACTCAGCTGAGTTCTAATTATCCTAATTATTTCACTATCTACTTGGTCCTAAACTGGGTTTGATTTACTTAAAACTACTAAATTAAAATAACGGGGAAAGTAAAAGAGCAAGTAAAAGCAAAGCGAAGTGGGTTAATGAGTGAGAGGTTTCAAGTTCGATGAAGAGTGCGGAGGTTTAACAATCACTATGCCTAAGATGATCGATTCATTCCCATTCTCTAGCTAGCATTTATAAATTTCTTTTGTTGGTTCATCCACTAAGGCTCTAGGGATTCCGTATGATGGCGGGAGATCTCTAATTTATAATCCTAAGGGTCAATCAAGTGATCATATCATGAACCTAAGGACCGTATCATGCTCAAGGATTTAAAGAACCGTCTAAACTATCCCAAACCAATGGTGACAATCTAGACACTTAATTGTATGTCTAAATAAATAACGGGGTATGATGCGCCGTATTATCTAATACCTATATTCTCTATAATTATCTAAGATGATGGCCGGTCACATTAAAGAATCATAGAGAAATCAAAAGCGAACTCAACAATTAAGAAACAAAACAATTCATTCATTGAAAAACTAGAGTTTGAATCAATTCATAAAAAATATAGATCCCGCTAAACTCCCACACAAGAGGATTTAGTCACTCATATTCGTAGGAAAACAATCACAAGATATGCAAAAAGTATCCATGGAAAATAAGTATCAAAAACCCTAAACAAAACTAAGATAGAATTATACAACCTAGAACCTCGTAGATTGATCCTCGCACTTGGTTCTTCGGTTGTAGTCTTCGTTCTTCGCCTTGAATCTTCAAAGGAGGGGTGCCTTGGGTGTTTCTCTGCTTTGGGGGCTGGAAAAAGTCGAAATTATGGTGTGTGGTGCGAAGGAAAGAAGTCCGGAAGGGTTTATATAGGTTTCGGGCCGAAAAAAAACTGGTTTTGGGCTGTAGACGATGCGGATCGCGGTCCAGCACAAATGCGGACCGCGGTCCGACCCTCACGGATTTTCCAATTTCTGAGTCAGAACATAGCGGACCGCGGTCCAGCACTTTTTTTCTACAATGTCGCGTTTTGGGAAAAACACAATATCTCATTCGTTAGCCGTTGGATCCCCACGAAACTTTGCCACAATGTTCCTAACACATAGAAATACGATGTGGACGGTGGAGATCGGATTCTATGATCGTTAGATCCTCCTGCCACGCGATTTTCCAACTGCCTTGTTACATGAGCTCCGAAACACGATTTCTTCAACATCCGGCTGCAAATCCTCTTCATTCTTCATCAAACAACTCCATCTTTGCCAACAATGCATCAATGGTCATGGTTTCTTCAATTTTGGTGCCAAATACCACCAAATATGCTCAAAATGCGCGAGAAACCTATAAACCCAAAAACTATTGAAAGTATACGATTTCAAGCAAAACAAAAGCTAAAAATGAATAGAAAACAAAGTAAATAAGTTTAAAAAGAACACGATGAGATGGTATAAAAACCACTCATCAATTGTTGTATTTTTATAATTGGTTATTTCTTTCTATTGAAAGAGTTTTGGGGGGAATAGTTAAAATGATTCTTCAGTTGAATAATTCGTTATTTTATGTCAGATTTAAAAATATATCTGACTACGACAGTGTTATTCTCGAGTCTTGTTGATTAAGGTAGTGTTTGAAAAAGCTTTTATAAATAGCTTTTAGTAGTTTATACTTAAATTTGCTTAAAATTGTTGTTAAATTAAAGTTGTTTGTGTTTGCAATATTTTAAAAAAAACAGCTTAATTTTAGAAAAAAGTTTTGCAAATATTCTTATAAGCTGCTTTTCAATTTTTTTTCTTTTGTTTTTAAAAAGCACCCTGGACAGTTTATGGAGTTACGCTTATTACGGCTTATTTTAAGCTTCAAAAAAGCGAAGCTTCCATTCAAAACATAAAAAAAGTGCTTCTACCGTGAAAAAACTAGAAACAACTTATTTAAATTGTTTCAAACACTACCTAAGATGTCAAATTTAATTTACAATATGTTTATTTGTGTATGTATTGAAATAATCCGTCTCTTTACTTGTATAAATAACACAGAAAATGTCGATTTAAAGAAATAATCCGTGTCTTTAGCCATAAGGAAATGAGAAGAATAAGGCAACAAAAGGAATAAACTTGTCATTAAACGGTGTGTGAACTCTTCACAATAATTGAACCAAACTTTAAAAGTCTAGAGATTCTAGTCTAGACTTGCACGAAAAAATACTTCAATATCTGAGCAAAACAAAATACTCTGATATTAATCATGGTAGAAATTTCTTTGGTACTTCTCAAAGAAAAATGAATAATTTACTTAGGACACAATTATCAAGATGCGTTGTTGCTAATAAATTCAAACAACACATAACCAGTGTAAAAACGAGCAAGATCATAAGCAGTTGATTGCAAAGAAATAGCCGCTAAGAAGGCCTTTACAATGTATGTACCTTGTTTAATGAAAGAAAATGGTCGTCAAGGTCAGTCTGGGCTACCGAACACAAGACCCAACTTGACTGTCAAATATATTTGGAAGATTGGTGTTGAAATAAAAATTTGACAGCTTAATGAACAATTCAAAGGAAATAACACAAGTTAAGTCATCCTAACCATCTACTGATGATCTAATGGTAATCCCCAATAATCTTTCGTTCTATCATCCTCACTCCTGTTGTCGAAATAATCGTACGTGTGCACATAATAAGATATCGTAGGATTTTCACTCGTGCCTCCTTCCTTTCGTACACATATCAATTGCGGTTATCTACATGCATACCGTCAGTAATTTTTCAAGCATGAGTAATTGTTTTGACAGCTCTTGTCCGACTCTAAATAGGGTAGCATTTCTCCGGTAACGAGAATCGATAATAATGTTCATGTCGTTAGCATTTTCTGCTCTCCACAGCAGCGACAATACTCTTTCTATCAGATATTGCCTCACGTTTCGTGACGATCCGTCTAGTACATAGTACTGAAGTGGGCAAAGTAGAGCCCTATGGATCCAGTTGAAACTTTCTCATAACGCAAAAGAAATCTTCGTATTCGTGTCGTATACGTTAGCTTACTCATTTCTTTTCATACCGTTCCATACCGTAAAACACAACTGTGTAATGATGCGAAACAAATCTTGAATCGGAGTAGAGCATCTAAATAACTTGAAAGCACTTCTTCTACGTTCATAATTTCAATCGCGGCTACCCAATCATTATCGTCTTAAGATGTTCTACTATCAAGCCATAAGAGCCATCAACTTCATAGTTAACTTTCATTCACGTATATCCTTAAGACTTGCAAAATAAATCAATACTTTATTTCTTTTCATCATCAATTTCGATCCTTCATTTCTTTCAAATTGTTTTGGCATATAAATCCAACACAATGGAACATAACATTTATTATGAAATCAAATCATAATATAATCATATACTTTTCTGAAACTTCATCACGTGAGCTCAAAGAGACTCAGTGGAAACATATTCTTCTGGTCGAGTGGACTCTCCCAACACGACAACATTCATTTCATCATTCCATACTTCGCGCACCATAATAAACTTTCTTTTAGAACCTTTAAACATACCTTGGATGAGAGTAGTGCGACGGCGAGCTGAGGGTTTTGCTTATGTCACAATTCTAGATAAACTGACTTTAAAAACATTTGACCACAGCGCCAAAAATCATGCTCTGATACCATTTTGTAACGCCCCGACCTCCACGAAGAATCACAGAGATCGAGCCGCTACGGAAGAATAATTTAAAATATCTTTTCATACCCTTTCTTGACATTTTTGAAATATTTTTCTCTTTTAAAAGAAAACACTCCATTTAAAGCAACTCACACACATGAGATCAGATATTATGCATTTAAATATGCACTGAAGCATAATGAGTTTCAAAACATATCAAAACACGTTTTATAAAACACGTTTTCATACCATCTTTTGAAAACTGATTAATAGATACGGAAGCGTATTAACTTTCGAAATATATAGCAAAACATAATTATTCATTTACAAAACTTAAGAGTGCAAAAAGATCATGGCAGAAACCCCCTCCTCAGCTCTTTCTCCGTCGCCACTGTCACTCAACCTGAAAACATTTTGAAAACATTTGGGTTGAGCACTAGAGTACTCAGTGGGTAAAGTAGCTTGAAAGCATTTTAAACAGTTTATCCATGCATGAGGTATGACTTGGAGGGTTTTTAAAAAGAAAAGCTCGCTCCAAACATACAAAACATTTAACATTGGGATGCGCACATCTGTGTCACATTTCCTGTTACTTCTACCATTTCATTTTCATACTTTGGGCCTTGGCCCTTGAGTCGAAACTCAAGGGGTCCCTCATAACTTGTTCTTGGGCCTTGGCCCTTGAGTCGAAACTCAAGGGGTCCCTCATAACTTGTTCTTGGGCCTTGGCCCTTGAGTCGAAACTCAAGGGGTCCCTCATAACTTGTTAGCACTTGGTACACAAAGAGAATCAATCTTTGTGCTACTAACAACATAGTGTACACACTTTCGTATTAACCCTCATCTAGCGTGTTAGGCCATATGAGAGCCTCGATCGATCTATCACGTAGAAGCATTAAACAGGTAAATGCACAAAAACTTTCATGGATAAACATACTTCATAGAGCTCAATAACTCAAATCATACTTTTATGAAAATATTACCCACCTCGACTTTTCACTGATTTGAAGTATACGTACTCCCAACACCGGGGCTATAGCTCTTCCACAAACGTTCCTACAACGATATTAATGTTGTAGCTTTAATACTTTAAACTCGTGCAGAAGGCCTATTTTGTAAACATTCTACAGACTACGATTTCAGTCCAGAAATTCTGATATTCCACGCCGTTCATCCTTAATGAGTCGTGATTATACTAGAATTGATTTTGTGGCAAAATAATCAATATTCGAGAAGTTATCATCAAAACGATGCTCCTTCGCACGAACAAGTTCCGTTTCTGCCCATCTATACTTTAGCTACGCGTTTTGGGATCATTTATACTCTAAAAATTTCCATATTCCACCAATGCGTAGAAAACATGCATATAGATGACATATCAAATTTTCAAACCTTATGGACAAGTGATGAATTCAGAGCATACAGATCATTTCCACTCAAAACTGCTCCACAGAATGCAAGTCTTTGCTTAACCATGTAAGGTTTGTAATAAACTGCTTTTACATGAACGGTTCAAAAATACAGAATAAATATTTTAAAACACTCATACGTGTGTAGAGTATGTAGGAAAAAGAATCAAGTCCATATCATTACTGAGGAGTGAGATATAAATGTTTTACTAAAACCTATCCCGAATGCGGAGTTTTACGACAAAGCATAAAAGTGAAAATTCGTTAAAAATATACGGACTTGTCCAAAAATCATGAAATTTGACAGAGACCTTAAAACCATCTCAAATTGTATCTCTGTAATTTTTATGGAATTTTTAAAGAAACAAACGATCAAGTAATTTGTGCTGGAAAACTCGGCAGAAGAAAGAATAGCATGATGATTCTTGAGCTCATGCAACTTAAACATTTCTTGCTATCTTACATCCAAATCTACACATGTAACCTGAATTCCATACATGAATTTCTTCCTAACCGTTCTTCCTCTTAAATCTGAGATTTATTCTCTAGATATGAGCAGATCTAAACATATTTCAACAAGA
Organism: Lavandula angustifolia; assembly: GCA_028984105.1. Classification (NCBI taxonomy): domain Eukaryota; kingdom Viridiplantae; phylum Streptophyta; class Magnoliopsida; order Lamiales; family Lamiaceae; genus Lavandula; species Lavandula angustifolia. The sequence goes on from CM054807.1 coordinate 11,868,482, forward strand.
CTCAACAAAACAAAGTCTATGATGAAGAATTTCTTACTCGGTGCTTTGAATCGTCGCCACGAGCAGCTTGGTTGGAGAGGACTTGTAACTGCAGCTGATGGAGATGCTTAAGGATGTTGAACACTTTCGATGATAAAGATCATGAAGAAGTGGAAGTGGGAAAAAAAAAAAGAAAAGAAAAGAGAGTGATATAGATTGAGAAGGACGAGGAGTCACTTTCTCCTTTTTATCCTACTCTACCTCCTCCTTATCCTGCAAGCTAACATTGGACAGTTGGCTTTGGGGTAATTAAATACTCAACCTCCTCATTAATGTGGTGTACGTGTAGGACATAAATGAACATCTCGGTCATGGAAAATTTAGGAAATGGGGATGGTGTGCAGAATGTGATGTAACCTTTGCATGCATCTTGATGCTTGGGCACTAGTGGAGGTTATAATTACTATCTATGCCTAGGTTTTGACTATGCAACTTGTATGAATTGAGCTCAACAACTTCCAAGCTTAACACTCAGCAACGTAGCAATCCAAGCTTAACACTCCACTACACCCTATTAAAATGAATTATTAATGGGATCAAGAAAAGAATTGAGCTCAACAACTTCCCATGCAGTAGATCACGTGGCACATTTCTCTCTCTCGCTTAAAAAAAATCGACAACATTTTAAAATTTCGGGCCTGAATTTTCGGGGTATTACAATATATATATATATATATATATATATATATATATATATATATATATATATAATTAATGATTTTCCAACAATCCCCTACATGAGTGGAAATAGCCAAATGCATGCATGTAGACACACGACTCGTCCTCAAGAGACAATAAAGCATCGGGGTAGATGGCTTGTGACCTTGAACCTTCCTTAGTCGTGCTATCGAGCATACCGGCGGACTAGTGGACACGTGGCCTTGAACTATTCCTCCATGGTGTATACTTAGACAATAACACTAACACTTATAAAGTCTCAACCTCGTCCGTTCTCACGTTTATGTCCTTTAGGGCCATGGACAATCTCTTTGGATTCATAAGTGTTACATAGAGGCGGCCCTCATTTCTCACTTACATAGGTGATTCTTACTCGAGTACCCTGCCATACTCCACCTTCTCAAGGCATCCAAGAATCATTAAAAGTCAAAGACTTAACCTCACCCCTTGACGAGTCACCAACACTCTCGAGCTCTTTTAGGGAATAGACTATTTGAGTGTGGTATCAACAAACTCATATAGCTTAGTTTTCCCATTGAACAAAGTTCATGGGATCTCCAATCTACAAGGTTGGGTATCTACTATAATCGTCTTTAACTTGTGGATTTAACTCTCATTCCTTCTACGAGCTTATACATTTGATCTCGATTCAAACTCTTAGTAAGCGGATCCGCTAGGTTATCTATAGACTTGACATAGTCTACAGAGATAACCTCACTCGTGTTCAAATGTCTTAGGGTATTATGTCGACGACGAATATGTCTCGACTTACCATTATACAACCCACTCTTGACCCTACTAATAGCCGCTTGGCTATCACAGTGAATCATCACAAGGTGGCACGGGTTTCGTCCAACATGGAATATCTTCAAGAAAATTACGTAGCCATTCGGCCTCCTCACCGGTCTTATCTAAAGCAATAAATTCAGATTCCATGGTGGATCGGGCTATGCACGTCTGTTTCGTGGATCTCCAAGACACAGCTCCTCCTCCTATAGTGAACACATAACCACTAGTAGACAACGAGTCTTTAGTGTCGGATATCCAATTCGCATCACAGTACCCTTCAAGTACTGGGGGAGGTCTCGAGTAGTGCAGCCCAAAGTTAAGAGTGTATTTCAAATACCTCAGAACTCTTATAAGAGATTTTCAATGCTCTCTACTAGGATTACTAATATAGCGACTCAATTTGTTCACCAGACAAGCTAGATCGGGCCTCGTATAATTCGTGATGTACATAAGACAATCAATGACCCTAGCATAATCCTCTTGAGCAGTAGGATCACCCCTATTCCTTCTCAAGTGAACATTAACTTCTAGAGGAGTCTTTGCCGGCGCACTATCAAAGGCATTAAACCTCTTAAGTACTTTCTCAATATAATGAGATTGAGACAAAATAATCCATTTGGGAGTTCTTTGAATTTTCACTCCAAGAATTACATCAGCAACTCCCATATCTTTCATATCAAAACTTCTCTTAAGCATACGCTTGGTGTCATTTATGACTTGAAGATTTTGTCCCATAATCAACATGTCATCTACACAAAGACAAACAATTACAAAACCATTCTTCGTATTCTTTACATAAACACACTTGTCACATTCATTAATCTTAAAACTATTTGACAACATAGCCTCGTCGAGTTTCAAGTGCCATTGTAATGGTGCTAGTTTCAACCCATATAGGGATTTCACCAACTTACATACCTTTCGCTCTTGGCTAGGTACTACAAACCCTTCAGGTTGTTCCATATAAATTTCTTCTTCTAAATCTCCATTTAGAAAGACAGTTTTCACGTCCATTTGGTGAATCTCAAGATTGTGCAAAGCAACAATCGCGAGAAGCACACGGATAGACGTAATCCTCGTTAGAGGCGAATAAATATCGAAGAAATTATATCCTTCAATTTGCTTAAAACCTTTAACCACTAAACGAGCTTTATATTTATCAATTGACGCATCTGCCTTATACTTTCTTTTTAGGATCCATTTACATCCTAAGAGCTTGCAACCTTCGGGTAAGTCAGCTAAGACCCAAGTGTGATTTTGCATGATGGAATCAATTTCACTTTGGACGGCTTCTTGCCAAAGTGGGTCATCGGGCCTAGAAAGAGCCTCTTTTATAGACCGCGGCTCTTCATCCAAAAGAAAAACAACATAATCAGGACCAAAGTCCTTAGCAACCCTTGTTCTTGTGCTACGTCTAGGTTCTAAAGTTTCAAGATCGGCAGCTTGCCTTTTACGCGTAGTGGGTTCTACCCCCACATTTTTAGAACTAATAGCAACATCCCTTGCTTCACCACTAGAGCTCGACTCAACTTTATCATCCTTTTTACATGGATAGATATGTTCAAAGAATATAGCATTCCTTGACTCAATAGTAGTTTCAACATTCATATCGGGCACGACCGACTTATGAATGACAAACCGATATGCACTACTATTCAGTGCATATCCTATAAAGATACAATCGACGGTCTTAGGTCCGATTGCAACTTGTTTAGGCAAAGGCACTTCTACCTTAGCTAAACACCCCCACACTTTGAGGTATTTATAGGAAGGTTTCCTTCCTTTCCACAACTCGTAAGGAGTAACATCTCTACCTTTTAGAGGTATTTTGTTTAATAAGTAATGACTTCCCCCACATGTTCCAGGGAAGTCCAGAACTTATTAACAAGGCGTTCATCATCTCCTTTAGAGTTCGGTTCTTCCTTTCGGCCACACCCATTTGATTGAGGCGAATAGGGGGCGATGGTTTGATGAATAATACCACTTGTCTTACTTAACTCTTCAAAAGGAGCTACATACTCTCCACCTCTATCACTTCGTACCATTTTGATTTTACAATCAAGTTGGTTTTCGGCTTCTGCTTTGAAGTTAGTAAAAGCTTCAATCGCCTCATCTTTACTCCTTAAAAGATAAAGAGTACAATACTTAGTGCAATCATCAATAAAACTAATAAAATACTTTTTTCCACCTCTAGTTTGTACAAACTTTAAGTCACATACGTCAGTGTGAATGAGTTCTAGAGGTTTTGTGTTCCTTTCTATATAATGAAATGACATCTTAGACAATTTAGCTTCAACACAAACTTCACACTTGGTTTTGTTAAACATATTTACTTTAAGTAGATCGAGATTAACTAATCTTTTTATCGCATTTAGATTAACATGTCCTAATCTAGAATGCCATAAATCAGAACACTCAATCAAGTAGGAGGAAGTAGCTTCATTTTCATTATTCTTGCCCTCACGGGGCTCTTGGCGCAAGGCCATTACAGACAACTTGAAAAGGCCCTCAGAGAGGTAACCTTTTCCTAGAAACGTTCCAAATTTAGATAAAAGAAATTTGCCCGACTCAAAAACTAGTCTAAAACCTCTCTTGACTAGTACAGAGCCGGACACTAGATTCTTCCGGATACGGGGACATGCAGCACCTCTCCAAGAGTAAGGTTCTTGCCGGAGCTCAACCTTAGCACCACAGTACCATATCCAACTACCTCAGATGAGGCTTGATTTTCCATATTGAGCTTCCTCCCTTGGCAACTCTTGTACTTGGTGAAGCGGCTCGGTCACCACAAAAATGTATCGTGGCAGCAGTATCAATATACCACTTCCCTTCATTTTCCACGACATTAGCTTCTTCGGTGACAACGGCCGCAAGGTCGGCTTCAATTATCTCCAACATGTTGGCTTGATGAGCCCTCTTCTTCTTCGGCTTACGGCAGTCCTTCAACATGTGGTGGACTTGCCACGGTTGTAGCAATCCCCTTCAAACTTGCGGGGTTGAACCTTGCCCTTCCCTTTTGGGGTTCTTTGTTTTGGACGTCCTCTCTTGACATTGTTGGAGTAGCCACCTTTCTCTGCAAGGTTGACTCTTGGTTCCACGGGTGCTTTGCCCTACCCATCTCGAGTGCTCATATCGGTCTCGATGCGGAGCTTGACAACAAGGTCTTCAAGCGTCATTTCCTTTCGCTTGTGCTTCAAGTAGCTCTTGAAGTCCTTCCGGCCTCGGGGAAGTTTTTCTATCACGGTTGCCACAATGAAAGCATCGAGCAAAAGCATCCCTCCCGGTATGGACGTCATGGACAATGAGTTAGAACGCTTGCAGTTGCTCCATGACCGGTCGAGAGTCCACCATTTTGTAGTCCAAAAACTTGGCGACTACAAACTTCTTAGTCCCTGCATCGTCAGTACAATATTTCCTTTCAAGTGCCTCCCAAATAGCCTTTGAGGTCTTTACATTTGCATACACGCTATATAAACTATCATCTAGTCCACTAAGCAGGAAATTTTTACAAAATTAATTCGATGTAAGCCAATTTTCGTAGGCTATTCGGACTTCAACATTCTCCTCGTTGTCACTTGGAGGTGCGGGTGCATTCTCCATCAGCACTGTCGTGAACCCCAATGTTGTCAAGTAGAACAACATCTTTTGTTGCCACCTTTTGAAGTCGGCTCCACCAAACTTCGCGGGCTTCTCGACAGCAGGCAACACTCTAGACGAGTGAAGAGGTGCCACTACCACACCAAGGTGGTTGCCGTCAACGTCGGGTTCGAACCCCGTACCACACCAAGGTGGTTCACACTCCCAAAAGGGACATGGTTCTGCAAAGCAGAAGACATATCATTGAAGTTGAATGCCGAGTTAGTGGCATTAGCACGGTTAAGTGCGATTCTTGCATCGGTGGCGACGGATATGGCGACAAGAGTTGGATTCGCAAACGCCGGAGTTGGACTTGGAACAGACATTGGTGGAACCACATTGTTGGAGGAGGCAATGACGTTAAAAACGGCGCGGTTGGTGGCGGCAGAAGCAGCGACGACGGCAGCGTCGGAGATGGCAGCAGAGGATGAAGACATGTTTTCAAGCAGCTTAAGTAGGTTATTTCGTCTTGCGATTGTTGATTACAATAAGCTGCTATTACTGTCGAAAACAAACAAATAAGTCGGAAAAACAAAACAGAACAGAATGTTTAAAATAAGTCTTCATGGAGTCGATGATAGCCTCTATCCGCAAGATGAAATACGCCCCGGTAGTGCTCTTGGTTTACGGCGTATCGTCCCTAAAGATAAAACGACGACGTCTCGAGGATTGCAGCACCGCAAGCTGGACAACTAGAGCTAAGCTAAAATGTGTTTGCAGATGTTTTCAGGTGTGTTTTTGTAATGAAATGCAGCAACCTATTTATAGGCTGCTTCCCCCAAGTGAAAGGTTGTTGTGTAAGTAGAGAGGTGGAAGACACTTGAACAGTCTCATTCCAGAGACTAAGCTCCGGCGAACTGGACTTTCCGGCGTGGACAGGAGCTGGACAACTAGAGCTAAGCTAAGATGTGTGTGCAGATGTTTTCAGGTGTGTTTTTGGAATGAAATGCAGCAACCTATTTATAGGCTGCTTCCCCTAGGTGAAAGGTTGTTGTGTAAGTGGAGATGTGGAAGACACTTGAACAGTCTCATTCCAGAGACTAAGCTCCGGCGAACTGGACTTTCCGGCGAGGACAGGAGCTGGCCAACTAGAGCTAAGCTAAGATGTGTATGCAGATATTTTCAGGTGTGTTTTTGGAATGAAATGCAACAACTTATTTATAGGCTGCTTCCCCCAGGTGAAAGGTTGTTGTGTAAGTGGAGAGGTGGAAGACACTTGAACAATCTCATTCTAGAGACTTCCATAAGAGTAAGTTTGGGTGACACTTGAACAGTCTCATTCCGGGAGACTTCCATAAGAGTAGGTTTGGGTGTGGCGGGTGCATTACACCGCGAGCTAGACCAAACTCTACAATTAGCCCATCCAATTTATTAGTCGACCCCACCAAGCCCATTAGCCAAAGCCCAACCGCCAAGCCCGACGGACCACCCAAAGGACCAATTGCCAAGATCCAAGATCCAAGTCCAAGGACTGAACCGGAGCCGGGGCCGGGCGGCCTGCGCCCGTGAGGCGGTCGGAAAAAGGCTCGCGCGCATGAGCATGTGTGGCCCAAACCCACCACATGTCACTTTGTTATCTCCTACTAAATGGTAGAGACTTAAATACCACACAAAACATTACACATTAATCAATGTGGGACATTGATTAATGTAATAACTCTCCAAAACCCGAATTAGATAAGTTTTTCCACTTTAGGTAACATATTAGTTTTGTCCCCCCAAACTTCGAGCCACTATTTCTCACTCACCGAAAATCGGAATCGAGAAATTAAGCACACTATAATTATCTACTCGAAACGTAAATCGACGTCATATATCTCAATTCATAAATCGGATATATATCGAGGCTCGAAAAGACGATTAAACGGACTGAATTTTGCCCAAGTTAAATTAGCATTTAATGCTAATTAAATTTTCATAATAACAATATATATATATATATATATATATATATATATAATTAACGATTTTCCAACAAGAAGTTCATACTTAAATTGTTGATCTAATGTAGAATTTTTTGACTTAGGAGTGGGGGATCACCATGTATAGGTACATATGAATCACAATTAATTAAATTAGTTTGTAACTCCTTGTGTTCTATTATAATTTCTAACAATTTGAATTAAATCCTGAAAGGGGATGAATCTAGGTTTAATGGTTTTAATAGAGGAGATGAATATTTATGCGTGGAGGACAAGCAAATGACATGTAGTCATGTGCGATAACATAATGACGAAATCGGTTAGTAATGAGGCATGTTTTGGCATGTTCCTTCCCAAGGTTAATTTGATTATTTTATATCAATAATATAAGTGAGTGTTTTGATTTACCTACTTGTCACTTTTAACGGTCGACACTAAAAAAATGTTAGGTAACGACAATTTTCATGTGGGCCTTCTTAATTCTTTGGCTGCAAAACCATTAGCAGTTATTTCATGCCTTTTGTCTTTTGGTATATAATCTATAAATGATCATGTGTTCTACTAAAAAAAATGATCATGTGTATGTAGTCATGTGTATGTAGCCACTCTTTAACTCTGAATTTTTTATTTATTTTTTTTTTTTTTTAATAATGAGGGTAACAAAAGAACCTCTTTTTAGCTATATGCTTTTGATGATCGTTTGATCATTTTACGTTTTGAATGACAGTTTCTTGTAATTTCAAGATTCATGGTTTAGGTAGATTTAATTTAAGATTTAATTAGGAATCATAATCAAAATAGCTAGAAATTCGATTTTTCCTGCCCTAAATTGGTTTTTCTTGAGAGAGATTTCGGAATTTATTTAGAGTCTCTCTTGTAATACTTGTGGAAAAAGGATTTACATGGATCGGTTGCATGATATAAGATTATATTGAATAGGAGCTGGTCTGAAAAATGAAAATCAAGTTAGCAAGTTGCAGATGAAGCAATCCAAGTATACAAGATGAGTTTCTTCCTCAAGACTGCAGAGCTTGCTGGGCTCACCAATTAGAGCCCACCATCTGTCTCCCGGGACTGGTAAAAATCATTTGGTCTCACCAAGTTTACGTCTTCAAATTCATTATCATCTACACAAATGCAAAGAATAACTCAATGTTAGGTTCAAGATAAGAGCGTAAAAAGAACACATCTACTACACTAGGATGCATAAAATTATACGAAAAAACAAAAATTGGAACGACAAACTTCTCTGTCGTGCTCCTTCACCTCAATGTTACATTGTTTTCTCATACTCCACCAAATAGTATTTATATGTACTGCTTCAGAAAGTGTAAAAATGAAGGTTTTGGTTCAGAAAAATGAAACAATTCTGAGAAGAAGGTGGAGTTTGTCTTGAAGGGAAACTTTACAACATCCTTAAAACTATTTAAACAGTGATGGATTCTGTACACTTAAGAAAGCAGCAAAACGAATCATGGTCAGAGACATACATATTACGAAAAATATAAGACATCCAACCAGCCAGAAAGAAATCAGTTGCATATCAAATATGATCAGAAGGGAAATCTTTTCTCAATGACAAGGCAACAACAGCATCATTCTCAACCTGCAAAGGTATATCAAAGAATTCAATGTATAAGGTTCAAGGCCGAGGTACCTAGATAGATTTCAAAAGCCTTGCAATACAAGGAGCAAACTGGTGGAACCAAAGTTGTGAGGTTTTATTCAGAATAATACTAGCAGTTTTGAGTGATTTTTTATGAAATAAACTGGATGGTGAAGATAAACCTTTTGATCTGCAAGTGATTTTGAATCATCCAGTACTTCTTGATTTGGCATTACTATCAAACATTGATCATTGACTGGCTGATCAGTGAGTTCTTGCAACTTCTCCTTGAATTGTAGAATTGTCTCACTCGGCACACATTGCAGAAAGTAAGTTGTCTTATTCCATTTTACACGAATATGCATCCCCTTAATCATAAGCGAATCAAAAGACCCATCCAACTAGTCTCTTTAACGTTTTTTTATCAATGTTAAAACAAACCAATAAGACCTACGGACTGGGAGATAATGAAACAAAAATATTTACAAGCTTCTTATAAAGAAAATCACTCAAATATACAAGAACCATTCACAATGAAAAACTAAAAATGTGGAAAAGCAATCCCTCAATTGTTCCGTGTCATCCCAACAATTAGTCAAAAACTGTAGTAGTTGAATCCAAATGGAGCAGGCAGTGTGCTATGAAGGTGGTTGCATCAAGAAAATCACTATAATGAACATCAGAATTCAGAAACACTAACTTATCCAAAAGAACACAACTCCTGAACATATAAGAAGTGACTCATCTCCTAGCACCAAAAATCTCATCGCTCTCCTGTTTTCTTCCAATCCATTTACCAATTCATAATACCTAAAATCCATTCTTCGATCTCCATTAACACAGAAATGCTGAAAAATCTAGCCTAACAAATTTCCCACATGGCATAAATATCTCCGAATAAGGGCTTCCAGGTTCTTTCAAACCTAATTCGCCTTACCCAACTATTTAAATTTCAGATTTTAAAGTAAATCAATAAATTTCAAGATGAATTTCAAGAACGTCAAGTAAATGCAACGTGAAAAAGAGACTAATTCCTCCGATTGAATCACATTTGGGCATCAACAATGGAAACTCGAAAAAGTAAATATTGATTGCCAAAAAAAAATAAATAAAAAAAAGTAAGCATACAGTTTTGTTGCACCCGAGTCAAACATTCAGGTGTATAGGGGGTGAATACACCTGAATTTTTTTTTTTCAAACTTGAACGCGAACAGTCCGATAACGGAGATTGTTAGACAAGCTATTCTAGGTCGTGTGGATTGAGTGACTGAAGGTACTGAACTCTGCTAGCTGAATGATGTCAGAATTCAGAAGCGTTTAGCAGGGTTCAATAGAGTGCGGAAAGTGTATGCCCAATTCAGTTTGGTTGAAAACGTTTGTTTAAGAAAAGCTCCTGATTGAAGCATGCTGTCGTCCTTGTACCCTGCAAGACTAATCCCCTCTGACGGAAGATTGAAGCTCCTGATCAACGATTGCTTCAAGGGGATCTTCCTTAGAACTGGGATGGCTGTGGTTGGATCCTGAATATCGTGAACACGTAACGTTCCAACCACATCGTCGTCTTCCTCCTCTAGGTTGAGATAGAGCTCAGCTATCTGGTGAGGCAGGAAGAAGGAGGGTTTCTTGGACATAAACTTCTCCAGCCCTGATGCACGCAGGGCATCATAAATATCATCTAGGAAGTCCTGGCCACTGGCATCGAACTCCATTACAGGCTCGAACCAGACTCTCCCGTTCTCCAGAATCTCGACTAGGTCAATCGGGGTCATACCTAGAAGGCTCGTCATAACTGTATCTGCAAAAACAAAGGTTAGCACTTGAAACTAGAGTTAGTCAGAAGAGTGCTTAAAGAAATAGAAGTTACCGTCTGAATTTGAATGAAAGCAAGTAGATATGCAAGATTTATCAGAGATTTAAGGTTTTGCAAATAACAGATATGGCGGAAATGGCGGATGAAGAAGATAGACGTCGATATATAGAAGATTTTGAATATGAACAGTTTTATCAATCGACTGTTGAGATTAAATCTCGCTTTTAAGTGGACGTCATGATTTTATATGATTAAAAAGAGTAATGATGACCATGCCACCTTAGTCAAATCTCAGATTAAATTAGTTGTTTATAATTAAGGTGATTCGACTCGCATTAAATGCAAAACAGAGTTCAGCAAAGTGTATGGAATGTCGTGTATTTAATGAAAACGATTTTAATTAATGGCATTCTATTGAGCATTAAGTGCGATGTTGAGCCTCTTTATGAACACCTTTAAAATGTATATCTTTGAGTTGACTATTGAAAGAGATACGCAAAGCCGTCTACATTCGGTGTAGTCAGTGATACCTCGTGTAGTTGGTTCTTTGAATCTTCATGTAATGAACGTCTGCCGATGCGAGAGTAGATATTCCCCCCTTACTGAATGCTCTTACTCAACTGTGATCGACTCTCTTGAGTGATCATTTCTTCGAAGCCGCTTACGACTTGAGTCGGTAGGGTCAACAGAACTAGCTCTCTCGAAAGTTCTACGAATACGGTTTCGACTAGAGATTTGGTCGATATGTCGGCTCCTTGACGATCGATACGGATTTTCTCGTTTCGATATCCTTCTTTTCGACATGATCATGAATGAAGTGGTGTACGATGTCCACGTGCTTGCATCTAGTGTGTAGAACGGGGTTCGAATAATTGCAATAATACTGCGATGCTTGCCGCAGATATCGGCACTTCATTACGAAGGATTTGGACGCAAAGAACTTAGGCGGCCGTGGATTCAACTTCGGTAGTTGGCGTTACTGCGAATGCGCTTCTTGGAGAACCATGAGATGAGCTTGCTGGCAGAGGCGACAAGTTCCACGAGTTGATTTTCGGCCCAATCCACGCACTGCGTAATCAGCATCAGAGTAACCAGTTAGTTCAATATTATCATCTGCTGGATACCACAACCCCATGTCAGGTGTTCCTCTGAGATAGCGGAGAATCTTCTTTGCTTAGTCCATGTGGCTCTACTTAGGATTCGCCTGAAATCGAACACAGAAACCTACAACATAAGTTATGTCAGGTCTACTAGCAATAAGATATAATAATGAACCACTAATAGCACGAAATTCAATATGGTCTACTGATACTCCCTCTTTGTCAAGATCTATTTTTATATTTGTGTTCATCGGGATCCTGACTTGCTGGATGCACAACTGAACTTTTTAATGAGGTCTCGAGTGTCTTTGCCTTGATTGATGAATGTTCCTTTTTCTGATTGTTTGACTTGGAATCCAAGGAAGTAGTTCATCTCTCCTATCATAGACATCTCGAATTTGTCCTTCATCATTTTCTCAAACTGTTGACACGTGATGACATTCTTTGAACCGAAGATAATGTCATCTACGTAGATCTGCGCAAGTAAAATGTCGTCGCCTAGACGAATGTTGAATATAGTGCGATCCACGATGCCCTTCTGAAAACCTTTCTGAAGAAGAAACTCAAACAGGGTATCGTACCAAGACCTGGGTGCTTGTTTTAACCCGTATAGAGCCTTTACAGTCCATACACTGATGTCCCTGGCGGCGGAGGCCGTTCCACATAGACTTCTTCTTTCAGAACGCCATTCAGGAACGCTGACTTTACATCCATTTGATAAACTCTGAATCGTTGATGTGTTACGTATGCAAGGAATAGCATGATGGCCTCCAATCTTGCAACTGGAGCGAATGTTTCATCGAAATCTATACCTTCGGCTTGACAGTAGCCCTCTGCAATGAGTCGAGCTTTGTTCCTAACTATAACGTTGTTTTCTTGCGCTTGTTTTTGAAGACCCATTTGGTTCCGATCACGTGTTGATGTCGGGATCGTCAACAAACTCCCATACTTCGTTTCTGACGAACTGGTTGAGCTCTTCTTGCATAGCTATGATCCAGTCAACATCGGTCAGTGATTCTTCGATGGATTGAGGCTCTTCAGTAGATAGGAAACATGAGTACAGAGCACTTTCTCCTAAGCATAGCTTTGACCTTGCTTTGACGCTTGCTGAAGGATCACCTATAATAAGATCATGAGTGTGACATCTAACCAAGACCTTCTTTGTCTAGTTTCGTCTTCTGAAATGACATCCACGATGCATGATTAAAGTGTTAGGCATTTCGGCGATGCGTTCCGAGATTGTAGCAATTCAGTAACGGAGTTAGGGTCTATTGAGTATCCAGGTTCAGGGGCATTAAGATTGTGAACAGGTTTTGTTCTCCCTGAATTATTATACTCAGTGGAGATCTCAGTAACCACTTGGGTTTCTTCATAGACCTGAGTTACCTTTTGATTGATTCTGTTTAGTAAAATCAATCGGTCCAGCTATATTTGTTGTTGGTTGTGACTCAGTAGTGGTGACTTCATTTTCTCCTTCTGAATCATCATCCCAGCAATGTTGGATCTTTTCTATATTTTCATTTAAGCTCGGATCTCGTAGCTCTTTACAGTTGTCCTCAGATTCTGAATGTGAGTTTCTGCTCCTGTTCTCGGTAGCAAACTTCATTAAAAACAACATGAGGCCTTCCTCCACGCAGAGGTCCAACAGGTTAAAAACTCACGAAGGCTTTCTTGAGCCGGGAGTATCCTAAGAAGACTCCACAGTCGACTTGCTATCAAAAGTCTTTAACTGGTCCTTTCCATTATTTTGGATAAAGAATGAACACCCAAAAATATAGAAATGAGATATGAGAGGCTTCATGCCGTTCCATAGTTCATAAGGTGTCTTCTGATGTTGCTTTGTCTTTTCTGAGTATAACATGCAGTGTCTGTCGTTTCTGCCCAGAATTTTGATGGAAGTTCTGAGTCTGCGAGCAGGGTTCTTGCTGCTTCTTTGAGTGTTCTGTTTTCCTCTCAGCAATCCCATTTTGTTGAGGCGTGTGTGCAGTAGACGTCTTATGCTCTATTCCTTCAGTTTCGCAGAACTCTTTGACCATCGCATTCAGGAACTCGGTTCCTCCGTGCGAATGAATTTTTCTGATCTTGATGTCCTCGACATCGAGCTTTTTTGAAGCGTAGGTAACTCTGTTTTGACGTCGGATTTGTTGGCAATAAATATGACCCATGTATCTGGTGAGTAGTCATCGATGACTACAAATGCATACTTCTTGCCTCGATCGTCATCTGGAGAGCCGGTCCGAACAAATCCGTGTGAAGTAGGCGAAGGATTCCATCGGTGGAAGGTGATGGAACGGGTGGATTTTCTTTCTTTGTTTGCTTTCCCTTCGGACATGCTTCGCACCGAGTGTTTTTGCTGAACACTTCATTCGGCAGTCCTCTCACTAGAGCGTTTCTAGCTAACTTGTTTAGCGTCTTGAAGTTGAGATGGCTGAGTCTTCTGTGCCAGAGCCATCCTGTCCTATTGTCGTTCTTCGCTAGCAAGCATGCTTCAGGTTCTGCTGAGTTCTAATCAGCAATGTATATATTCTTTTGCGCGAACCTAATACCATTGTTTTCCCTGTTGATTTATCAATAACATCACAAAAACCAGTATCAAAAATCACTATATTGGAGTTGTTACAAAATTGACTAACAAAGAGAAGATTATGCTGAAGTCCTTCAACATAAGATACTCTTGGAACTGTGGCAGTCCCAAGGCTGAGTGTTTCGTAGCCTCTGGTGTAGCCTTTTGCGTTGTCTCCAAATTCTATTCGGGGTCCTTCTTCCTTAACATAATTCTTCAGGAGACTTCTGGTACGTTATGTGTCTTGAGCATCTGCTGTCCATGTACCATGAGTCCCTGTGCATCTGAAAATAGAAATTATGTTCAGGTACCCCTTATTTTTTATTTGGGTCCTTAAGTGTTAGTTTTGGTAACCCAAATTTGCCTGACAAGCTTGGTGGTTTCAGACAGTTTCTTTCCACTTTTGTCAACATATTTCACCGCTGATACAGGTGAGTTGATTTCTGAGGCTTCTTAGGTTCAGGAGTCCTGATCTTCTGAATTGGTGGACTGCTGACCTTAGCCTTCTAAACGGCTTTCTTTTTCTGACCTTTAGGACCCCTTCTGACATTAGGATCATAGTAATATGACCAATACTGAGCTGAGTGAGTCAGCTGTGGTGGTCCATACTGATCAGCCCATCTTACTTTGATGGTTCCCCCTTGCTTGTGTTGGGGTGATTTTGAGCTGTGCTTCTGGTCAGATTTCTGATAGGTGGGATGAGGTACAATCATCTTTTGTTTGTTCTTTGTTGCGGGGTTGTATGGTTCAGCATTCATTGTCTCCCCTTGAACAAACCTATTAGTCAGTCGATTTTCTGAGCGTGTGGGGGCAGATGATGAGGCTCCGCGACTGAATCCAAGTCCTTCCTTGCAGGACTTTGGCTTGTTGTTAGCCAGCATTGCCTCGAGCTTTTTCTCAGCTCCCATATAGCGCTCAATCATCAGGTTCCTCCCGACATCATCACTTTTCTTGAGAGTTTCATGCTCGGTCTGAAGTCCTGAGTACTTCTAGATAGCATGGACAAAGTGACTGAAGGTGCTGGGCTCTGCTAGTTGACTGATGTCAGAATTCAGAAGCGTTCATGCAGGGTTCAATAGAGTGCGAAAAGTGTAGGCCCAATTCAGTTTGGTTGAAAATGTTTGTTTAAGAAAACTATTTCAGTAGATTAGTGCAGTCAGTTAAGTTTTGTTACTGAAACTCAGTTGAATGATTTTCTAAAAGGATTTTCAGTATGAACAGTAAAATCAATGGAACAGTTAAGAACACAGATTTTAAAGTAGTTCGGATACGCAAGATCCTACGTCTACTGTCCTGAACAAAGGCAAGAGGATATTTTATTATACTGAGTTAGTCTCAGTCGGTTTGTTCACTGGACAAACACCGTCTTGTGATTATACTGAGCAAGTCTCAGTCTACAGGGTCAAACAAAAATATGTTTGAATGTTTCTCCAACAATGAAGGAGTTCTTAACTCTAAGAGCAGTTCAATAAATTGAACTCCTTCGGTCTAAGCTATAGATAGATACAGTTGAGCTTAGGTTAGAGGGAAAGGGAACAAGAATGGCTTCTAGAGTGAAGAACAGTGAGGAATAATCTCTTTGGGTTCGTGTTCTTCACTTGGATGCTAGAGGCTTGAATTCTATGTAAGCTTGAGTTCCCTTAGAGCAGATTGTAGCTTTTCACGCTAAGATATATCTTTAAACTCGTCGCGTATAGCTTGTGTTCTTGTTTGCTTGATGCTCTGTTCTTTGTTCGTGTTCTTGTATTATTCTTTGTATTGTGTGTTCAACGATTTGATTTTTCCTCTATTTATAGACGTGAGCTATGGATAGATCCATTGGAGACGAACTGTCCATGTGTCACTCTATTTGGGTAGCTAACGACTCTTTTGAAATTCCACATAGTCCACTATCTTTTTCAGGAAAGTGGTTGACTTGCAGCTTTTAACAGTTACTTTAACAGCTAGCTGCTTGTTATTAGTCGAGGTACGAAGAGTGGTTGAGACACTTGCGGACTTCAAGGTAGATACTGAAGCTGACTTCTCTCAATTGTACGAACTCAGACCATTCTACTGAAATGACATTGTAATCCTCTGTCAGTCATGGAAACTGACAGGCCATTGCTGAGTATGACCAACAGATTCAGTAGTATACTCCAGCTGAGTTCAACTCTACTGAAGGTCAAGACTCTGAGTTCAGTAAACTGGTCCTGCTGAGTCCACTTCTACTGACTCCCTCGATTGCTCTCCCGCCGAGTCCAAGCCTACCGAATCTTGAACACCTTTCGGTATCTTTGCTCCTGTTGAGTCCAACACTACTGAATCATCACTCCATGGTGCTGCGGCGGATAGCCTACTTAAGGACAACAGATAGAACTGCGAGCCGGAACCATGCTGAAGGCTAGTGTACTGAGTCTGAAACACTCAGAGACAAAGGTGTTAAACTTTTACAAGGGAGTGATTCATCAATCAACATAGGGTTTTGGGACCAGTCAAATTAATTACTAAATCATATCCCATCAAGTTTGATCACCGGGACTCTTGGGGCGCGATGGTTGCGACATAGTAGTGGAGAGTGCTTTTTCATAAGCAAGGGCACGGAGAATTGATAATTGTCCGAGCAACTGAGCTATGTGAATTGGGAGAAATGACTTGTCCTTTTCTGATCTAAATTTTGCAGGTATTCGTTCAAAATGAAGAAATATGTACAACTCTCTTTTTTCTTTTCTCTTTTCTCTTTTGAACGATAATATTTTACACATTTTGTTTTTGAATGATGAGCGTAGCTTGCAGCCGCTACCGAAGTATACACTGGGTAAACCCCACTTTTGTGCTCTAGCCTGCAAATAAATACAGGAGGGCAACACGGGAGGGTTCAACAATCCCGCTTCTGTGCTCTAGCCTGCAAACAACACAGGAGGGTTCAACAATGCTAACCATAGATGACAGGCAACAATCCCCCTCGTGTGCTCTAGCCTGCAAATAACACAGGAGGGTTCAACAATGCTAACCATAGATGACAGGCTCACACATAGTGGTCTTAGTGGATTTTGAACCCATGATCTTTTGGCTACAGACTACCCACCTTAACCGTCATGCCATCCCAAGGAACAAAGCAACCACTTTTCACATTTTTCTATATACCTAGGGTGTCATAGACTCATTTTTCTGTTGTGCATAATTTCATCTCCGTCTAGGTTGCATGTAATACAGTATAAAAATTCATTCTATGATTCATATATATTTTTTTAAATATTAATTAGTCACGGAATACTTTTTATCCAAATATCAACAAATTTAAAATAGGGTATACATAATTATTAAAAAAAAAAAACACAAGTCATTATTGATAGGACATGAAATTTGACATGAAAAATCATTATATGTGATGAATCCACTATCTTATTTATTGTGTCTCATTCCATATTCCACTAATGAAATGATGACCTATGTTTTTTTTTTCTTAAATTAAATTTTATCTCTAGGGTTAAGAAATCCAAATAGAGTACATAATTATAAAATAAAAATACACATATCACCATTTTATCGGTTGGACATGTATTGGGATACAAAAACTAAGATAGAAGATCATCACCGAAAAAGAATAATATACCGGGTTGCATGAATACCGGACAAGTAAGACACCAACAAGGCATAAAAATACGATACGAATATGGGATGGTATTTTTAGCTAAAAACTTTAAGGCACTACAGTAACAAATTATTATTAAAGCATTGAACATGATAATTGAACTGTCATATTATGTACGATATTATACATTGAGATTTTGAAATGTTTGTAACTTTTAGATCTAAGTTAGAGGGAATTTTTTTCTTCCTTGAATAAAAAAACTAATTTTGTGGTAAAATTATCGCCCATTGAAAATCAGAACTATTTATGAAGATGTTCAAGATTAAGAGGGTGTTTGGTTGGAGGGATTTGGAATTGAGTATGAATATTAATCTCATATAAAGTGTTTGGTATAGGGGTATTGAAATTACAGTTTTAGAATTATTTTAAAAAATTTGAACATTCTCAAGCCCCAAGTATTAGATACTCCATCTGTCCCGCTATTATTGTCCCCTTTGGTTTCGGCAAGGAGACTAAAAAATTTTGTTTAAGTGTGGATTTTATGAGTTTTAATTATATTAAGAAATGAGCATAATTTTCGACGAGTAATTGGTGAAAGGAATGAGAATTCATCTAAAATTTTGCAAGGCATTGTTGATGCAATCAATTTTTTTTCTATTTTTTCTTCGTATTGTATTTAAGGGATAATCTAAAGTTTTCAAAAAGTTAAAAATCATAAATTTCTGAGTTCGGAGTGGAACAAAAATCGTGTGAGAGAGTTTTTTGGAGAGAGAGTGAGAGAGTATGATAACGTGGGGAGTAGTAAATAGGAGGAGCCACTTCATTTTTTGTTTAAGAGTATTTTTTGCTATTTTTGGAAAGATGACAGTAATAGCAGAACAACTCAATTAGGAAAGTAGGACAATAATAGTAGAACGGAGGGAGTAGGTTTTAACGAA